>JAPDVR010000006.1:2438841-2633841 GCA_026230005.1 Gila orcuttii
GAGCTCAGTTTGTGGCGTTGTTGAGATTTCTCCTGCAAATATGAACTCAGTTTGAGACGTCGTTGAGATTTCTCCTGCAAATATGAGCTCAGTTTGAGACGTCGTTGAGATTTCTCCTGCAAATATGAACTCAGTTTGAGACGTCGTTGAGATTTCTCCTGCAAATATGAGCTCAGTTTGAGACGTCGTTGAGATTTCTCCTGCAAATATGAGGTCAGTTTGAGACGTCGTTGAGATTTCTCCTGCAAATATGAGCTCAGTTTGAGATGTCGTTGAGATTTCTCCTGCAAATATGAGGTCAGTTTGAGACGTCGTTGAGATTTCTCCTGCAAATATGAGGTCAGTTTGAGACGTCGTTGCGATTTCTCCTGCAAATATGAGCTCAGTTTGTGGCGTTGTTGAGATTTCTCCTGCAAATATGAACTCAGTTTGAGACGTCGTTGAGATTTCTCCTGCAAATATGAGCTCAGTTTGAGACGTCGTTGAGATTTCTCCTGCAAATATGAGCTCAGTTTGAGATGTCGTTGAGATTTCTCCTGCAAATATGAGCTCAGTTTGAGACGTCGTTGAGATTTCTCCTGCAAATATGAGCTCAGTTTGAGACGTCGTTGAGATTTCTCCTGCAATTATGAGCTCAGTTTGAGGCGTTGTTGAGATTTCTCCTGCAAATATGAGCTCAGTTTGAGACGTCGTTGAGATTTTTCCTGCAAATCTGAGCTCAGTTTGAGACGTCGTTGAGATTTCTCCTGCAAATATGAGCTCAGTTTGAGACGTCGTTGAGATTTTTCCTGCAAATATGAGCTCAGTTTGAGGCGTTGTTGAGATTTCTCCTGCAAATATGAGCTCAGTTTGAGACGTCGTTGAGATTTCTCCTGCAAATATGAGCTCAGTTTGAGACGTCGTTGAGATTTCTCCTGCAAATATGAGCTCAGTTTGAGACGTCGTTGAGATTTTTCCTGCAAATATGAGCTCAGTTTGAGACGTCGTTGCGATTTCTCCTGCAAATATGAGGTCAGTTTGAGACGTCGTTGAGATTTCTCCTGCAAATATGAGCTCAGTTTGAGACGTCGTTGAGATTTCTCCTGCAAATATGAGCTCAGTTTGAGACGTCGTTGAGATTTCTCCTGCAAATATGAGCTCAGTTTGTGGCGTTGTTGAGATTTCTCCTGCAAATATGAACTCAGTTTGAGACGTCGTTGAGATTTCTCCTGCAAATATGAGCTCAGTTTGAGACGTCGTTGAGATTTCTCCTGCAAATATGAGCTCAGTTTGTGGCGTTGTTGAGATTTCTCCTGCAAATATGAACTCAGTTTGAGACGTCGTTGAGATTTCTCCTGCAAATATGAGCTCAGTTTGAGACGTCGTTGAGATTTCTCCTGCAAATATGAGCTCAGTTTGAGACGTCGTTGAGATTTCTCCTGCAAATATGAGCTCAGTTTGAGACGTCGTTGAGATTTTTCCTGCAAATATGAGCTCAGTTTGAGACGTCGTTGCGATTTCTCCTGCAAATATGAGGTCAGTTTGAGACGTCGTTGAGATTTCTCCTGCAAATATGAGCTCAGTTTGAGACGTCGTTGAGATTTCTCCTGCAAATATGAGCTCAGTTTGAGACGTCGTTGAGATTTCTCCTGCAAATATGAGCTCAGTTTGTGGCGTTGTTGAGATTTCTCCTGCAAATATGAACTCAGTTTGAGACGTCGTTGAGATTTCTCCTGCAAATATGAGCTCAGTTTGAGACGTCGTTGAGATTTCTCCTGCAAATATGAACTCAGTTTGAGACGTCGTTGAGATTTCTCCTGCAAATATGAGCTCAGTTTGAGACGTCGTTGAGATTTCTCCTGCAAATATGAGGTCAGTTTGAGACGTCGTTGAGATTTCTCCTGCAAATATGAGCTCAGTTTGAGATGTCGTTGAGATTTCTCCTGCAAATATGAGGTCAGTTTGAGACGTCGTTGAGATTTCTCCTGCAAATATGAGGTCAGTTTGAGACGTCGTTGCGATTTCTCCTGCAAATATGAGCTCAGTTTGTGGCGTTGTTGAGATTTCTCCTGCAAATATGAACTCAGTTTGAGACGTCGTTGAGATTTCTCCTGCAAATATGAGCTCAGTTTGAGACGTCGTTGAGATTTCTCCTGCAAATATGAGCTCAGTTTGAGATGTCGTTGAGATTTCTCCTGCAAATATGAGCTCAGTTTGAGACGTCGTTGAGATTTCTCCTGCAAATATGAGCTCAGTTTGAGACGTCGTTGAGATTTCTCCTGCAATTATGAGCTCAGTTTGAGGCGTTGTTGAGATTTCTCCTGCAAATATGAGCTCAGTTTGAGACGTCGTTGAGATTTTTCCTGCAAATCTGAGCTCAGTTTGAGACGTCGTTGAGATTTCTCCTGCAAATATGAGCTCAGTTTGAGACGTCGTTGAGATTTTTCCTGCAAATATGAGCTCAGTTTGAGGCGTTGTTGAGATTTCTCCTGCAAATATGAGCTCAGTTTGAGACGTCGTTGAGATTTCTCCTGCAAATATGAGCTCAGTTTGAGACGTCGTTGAGATTTCTCCTGCAAATATGAGCTCAGTTTGAGACGTCGTTGAGATTTTTCCTGCAAATATGAGCTCAGTTTGAGACGTCGTTGCGATTTCTCCTGCAAATATGAGGTCAGTTTGAGACGTCGTTGAGATTTCTCCTGCAAATATGAGCTCAGTTTGAGACGTCGTTGAGATTTCTCCTGCAAATATGAGCTCAGTTTGAGACGTCGTTGAGATTTCTCCTGCAAATATGAGCTCAGTTTGAGACGTCGTTGAGATTTCTCCTGCAAATATGAGCTCAGTTTGAGACGTCGTTGAGATTTCTCCTGCAAATATGAGCTCAGTTTGAGACGTCGTTGAGATTTCTCCTGCAAATATGAGCTCAGTTTGAGACGTCGTTGAGATTTCTCCTGCAAATATGAGCTCAGTTTGAGACGTCGTTGCGATTTCTCCTGCAAATATGAGGTCAGTTTGAGACGTCGTTGAGATTTCTCCTGCAAATATGAGCTCAGTTTGAGACGTCGTTGAGATTTCTCCTGCAAATATGAGCTCAGTTTGAGACGTTGTTGAGATTTCTCCTGCAAATATGAACTCAGTTTGAGATGTCGTTGAGATTTCTCCTGCAAATATGAGCTCAGTTTGAGACGTCGTTGAGATTTTTCCTGCAAATATGAGCTCAGTTTGAGACGTCGTTGAGATTTTTCCTGCAAATATGAGCTCAGTTTGAGGCGTTGTTGAGATTTCTCCTGCAAATATGAGGTCAGTTTGAGACGTCGTTGAGATTTCTCCTGCAAATATGAGCTCAGTTTGAGACGTCGTTGAGATTTCTCCTGCAAATATGAGCTCAGTTTGAGACGTCGTTGAGATTTTTCCTGCAAATATGAGCTCAGTTTGAGACGTCGTTGAGATTTTTCCTGCAAATATGAGCTCAGTTTGAGGCGTTGTTGAGATTTCTCCTGCAAATATGAGCTCAGTTTGAGACGTCGTTGAGATTTCTCCTGCAAATATGAGGTCAGTTTGAGACGTCGTTGAGATTTCTACTGCAAATATGAGGTCAGTTTGAGACGTTGTTGAGATTTCTTCTGCAAATCTGGAGTTTTTCAGGAGAAACACAAGCAAAAGTCTCAGTTTGTGGAAATCTCTCTTTTGTGAGTATCTCAACAGGCTCTCACAGATGAAGCACGTGTGAATCCTAATGAAGTTTAGCTCTGGTGTGTGTGTGTGTGTGTGTGTGTGTGTGTGTGTGTGTGTGTGTGTGTGTGTGTGTGTGTGTGTGTGTGTGTGTGTGCGCGGCTCTGAGAACATCTTGTTGTTGTGTGTTTGAGTTGGGTTGCGATAGAGATGACAGTAAATCACCGCTACATTGATCCACTGTCTGAGAGATTAGATCTTGATGAAGAGGTTCAGCTGAAGATGAAGTCATAGGTTTTGCTCTTCACCTTTAATATTTGGGAACTCTTTAATATTTCAGATGTTTATTATGAGATTAAATGGAGATCTCTTATTCAGTCTCCTAATTCTCAGAGGTGTTTCCTCTAGCGTTTCACAAGAGATCTCACTTTACTCAAGTTTACAATCGAAAAGTCATCGAAAGTCAAATCTATGCTCTTCAACTATATCAAACTATTTCTATATATATTAATATCAAAATATCTATAGAACTCAAAACTCCATTAAGTCTCCTGAACTATGAAAGAGCAAACTCTGAGTGAGCAATATCATTTCTATATTTCTATTTCTTTATTTTTCAATATATATATATATACATCAAAAAAAGACATCTAGAACTATAAATTATATATTTATATTTAGTATATAGAAAAATAAAGAAATATAGAAATGATATTGCTCACTCAGAGTTTGCTCTTTCATAGTTCAGGAGACTTAATGGAGTTTTGAGTTCTATAGATATTTTGATATGAATATATATAGAAATAGTTTGATATAGTTGAAGAGCATAGATTTGACTTTCGATGACTTTTCGATTGTAAACTTGAGTAAAGTGAGATCTCTTGTGAAACGCTAGAGGAAACACCTCTGAGAATTAGGAGACTGAATAAGAGATCTCCATTTAATCTCATAATAAACATCTGAAATATTAAAGCGTTCCCAAATATTAAAGGTGAAGAGCAAAACCTATGACTTCATCTTCAGCTGAACCTCTTCATCAAGATCTAAATGATGAGTAACACCAGCCAATATTATTAATATAATATATTATTATATTATTATAATATAATTATATAATATATTGAAGCCCTCATTTTAAACATTCAATAGGCTTTCAAAAATATAAAAAATTAACTATTTTTAGTTTTAATAAACTTAATAAAGTCTTCACTTAAACCTATTATAATACATTTTATATGCAGCTGTGACATTAACACACACACACACACACACACACATATATATATATATATATATATACATATTTTGGAGACTTGATGTTTTATCATGTTGCTGATTAGATATATGATATTTAAAGCAGATTGAGCTTTATTGACTTTTCAGACTCACTACTATCATCAGGACTGGTCTGTTGGTCAACGTTCATATTCAGATCAAGTTTCTTCATTAAAGTATTAGAGCAGCGTATATCTCTCCAGCTCATATAGTGAATATTAATTCACTATAATCCCAAAAAATCAAACTCTGCTTATAATTGGATGGGGGGAAAAAAAAAGACCCATTAATGTGAGTTTTGACGTTCTGATCTGTGCGAGTCTGAGTCGTAAAGTAAATGGTGTGATATAATACTTTATGACTTCTGGAGAGAACTGAGAGAAATCCACAGAAAAGACAAAAAGCAGCCAATGAATGTGTTTTTCCTCTGGGACGAGGAACAATGCAGGGATATTTCCTGGTTTAACCCTTCATGCACCAACACGTGAACCTTTAACCCTTGGTAGGAACCTCAGCAATAAAACATGCATTATAATGTGACCAAAAACATGCATTATCATACTAAACGGGGTCTATTTTGGCTAGAAACCGAATCTGTAAAGTCTAATTCAGAACGTGAACAGTGTTGCAATATTGAATCTGATATAGTCGTCTGAAGAAAACGTCCTCAGATGGAGAGAGAGATTAGACGACGTGAGAGAGAGAGAGAGAGAGACGGAGGAAAAAAGCAGTAAGATTAAAAGTGAACATTTGTTTTGTGTATGTATGCCGCTCTCTGCCAAAAGCCAGTAATTTTGGATGAATCTAAAACAGCTTTCCTGGCGCTGTCCCACTTCACGCCTTCTGCCAGGAAAGACTTTTTTCACCTGTTTATATGCAGGTAAAGTATACTCTACAGAGTGCCCCCGAATGAGGTCTTTTTTTCCAACTCAACACGAAACCCTTATATAAGTGTGTGTGTGTGTGTGTGTGTGTGTGTGTGTGGACCACAGGAGCTGAAACAGGTAGACAGGACCTGTGTGACTGAAGTGGAACTTTAACTACATCAGCATGTAAACGTATAACATGCACTGTAAAAACACCAGAGGCTCTTTATCATTAGTGCTCTTCTCTTTTAAGCGTCGGGACGGGGAAGAGTGTGTGCTATTACACACACTGCAAAACAAGAATGTTTTTGTCTTGTTTTCCATTACAAGTGTCTATTTTCTTAAATTAAAGAGGCTTTTGGAAAGTCTCTACTAGAACAGGTTTTCCTGTTTGAATGTTGATTATTTTCCTCATATTCTCCATTGTTGCGGCTCCTCTCTTCCCAGTCTGTCAGTAACGCTCTGTTTACTTCCTGTCTCTATGAAGCCCCTCCTTCTGAAAAGCACACTGTGCTCTGATTGGTCGGCTGGAGCAGTGTGTTGTGATTGGTCGAGCGCTTTGAGTGTGTTTGGGAAATGTCCCGCCCCTTACCATAACCGCCAGTTTAACACACTACTAACTAACTCAACCAGGCCCCGCCCCTTTATTCTGCGTATTAATTATTATAATAAAGAATATTGTGACGTGTTTTTATGACATTTGTTCTTGTTTTAAGGATAAACTCAATATGATACTAGGGCATTAGTCATGCTTCTCAAGTAAATGTATCTTGATTTAAGAATATTTGTACTGGAAAACAAGACAAAAATACTAAGTAGGAATATATTGTTCATAGTGCAGTAATGTGTGTGACTGGCACAAGAGAGACAGACACACACCACAACACACAGTAATCGAGGTGTTTTGTAAATAGGATCTTTCTATTGTTCCTTCAAAGAGAAAAGCGGAGCGCCTCAAGCGTAATGACGTGAGAAGTTCTGTCAAAACCTGTTGCGTTTGCCAGCGTTAGTAAATACAAACACATTTATATGCAGAAACATCTGAGGCAAATCAAAACGTTAGAAATACCTACACAATGTCTAGTGGTTTAAAGCCAGCATGAAACACTCTTTTATTTTTATAGTATTTCTGTGTGAATGACAGCGATAAAAAACTTTTTTTTTTTAATCTAGGGAATTATTAATGACATCAGATAACAAAAAGGCGGAGCAAGTTATTATATTTTCATAATGATTATGAAGACGAACATTTGTTTATATAATGTAGACTGATGAATCATTCTCAATAAGACCAGGAACATGCGTTAAGAAAGTAAATAGAGTGTGTTTTGATTTCATGTTGACTTAAAACACAAGTGAGCCGAGAATCAGACACGTCCTGATGCTCACTAAAACACAGACATTTTGTTCTTTTGTAAACAGATCGGCCTTTAAATTATTCAACAGATCCTCAAGAGAAAAACAAAATGGCGTTCTGTCAAAAATTGCCTGTTTAGCTTTTTACGTCTGCCCATTGTATTTATTCCTTAATTTGTGTTTGTGAAGATGAAGAAAATGTGTAAGAATCATAAACTGTTATTAGTCACAGAGCTAGACACTAATAATTCAGCAATAATCCAAAAGCCAAATGGGAAAATCCCACTTTTTTGTCGAGCAAACCGCTTAAAAATTTCACATTTAATTTAATGTGTTGATTCTTTGTGCTTATTTGTGAATTTATTATTATAATATTTTATATTTATATGATTTTTTTTCCGTCATCACTGCAGCACTCAATTTGTTACAATATTTATTTTTAAATAAACGCTTGTGTTGCGTGAATTCCTGACTCATTAGTGAGGATGGGAGAGTTGTGTCTGATTTAATTAGTAAGATCCTGAAGAATTAGATACAGAAAAGAGGGAGACGGGTGAGGAAAGGCCAAACGCATCAGCTGGGAGGAATTCCTCGAATTCTCTGCACACGTCTGTGTGTGGGACGAACACTAATGTAAAAGACAGCTGTGAAAATCAATTAATCTTGTTGAATGAGAAGCCGTAATGAGTCACTCTTCTGGGAAAGAGGAGGTTTCGGATGTGACAAACCAATGGACCTTTGAATTAAGAATTAACACTAAATTGCCAGTGTCCACAGACCAAAATAGTGCCGCAATTAATTTAGAGTGATAATAATACACATAGATCTCTTTTAACCATTAAAGTGATTGGTTAATCATTTACTCACCCTCACCCATGTCATTGCAAATGCGTATGATTTTTCGTTTACACTTTATTTTAAGGTGTCTCTGTTACAGAGTAATTATACATTTTGGTAATGAATATTACATGTACTTACTATAGGGTTATAGGATTGGTGTTAGGGTTAGTTGCATGTAATTATGCATAATTTATAGTTATTACTATAGTAACTACATGTACCATATGTAACAATGACACTGTAAAATAAAGTGTTTGCGATTTTTCTTCTATGGTGGGAAAATGGCCGTCAAAACGAAGCAATTTTTTTTATAATAGTAGTACAAATCTTATTCGCTCTTATGGTGGAAGTGTGAGAAGAATGCCATTTGGTGTCATTAGCCGTGTTTCCATTACAGATTTGCGCAAAACTTTTGCGATAATTTCTGAATGACGATAAAAAACTATTGCGAAATGATGGTGTTTAACCGATGTTATGCGACTAAAACTTCAGTTTTTCAAAGTCATTCCAAAATTCATGGCAACGGATGTTGGTAGGTTTATGTATATTAACCCGCCACTGCATTAACCATTATTTTTAATCGAAGAAGACGTAGTCATGTTATCCAAGCATAAGAACGACCCTTATACTGTGAGTTTCTGGGTGTTTTCCCCTCATATCTGCTTCAAGGTCTTGATAAATTGTGGTATTTGTTTGTTGTTTGTTTTATGTTTTTATGAGCCTTCTTTAAAGAATTTTTGACTGTTACGTACGTCATGTGACCTGTAAATGCGAAAAAACTGTTTACATAGCAGTTTTGCGAAAATATTCCTATTTCGAATTGCCTGAAAAACCTCCTCATGCGAGCGTAAAAACTTTTTTGTGATATATGGGAGTTTTTAAGAAATTGACGTTTCCATTGGGCGTATTTTCAATTCGCAATTTCAATTTGTGCAATTTGAAGAAACACGGCTATTGATGTCAAACCTGACGTTATGCATCTTGATATGCCAAGTTATGCCACGAATGTGCGAATTAAATTTGAGAGTATTTTCTATATGCATAATGCAGTTTTTTTGTGAATAACTCGTCTGTGAATATGATTTATTTTTTAACCTTTTAATCGAAATGTCTTCTCTTTAGTGACGTATACAGAATCCTCCAATCATTTAGTCCGCTTAAACTCCGCCCCTTCCAGCTCAAGCTCATCTGCATACACCCGAGTGCCACGCCCACATCTCAACATCCAATCAACAACTGACGCATAGAACCATGTCCCACCCAACTTTTTTTCCCCGATAATCCGCTACACTCGGATGTACGTCACCATGGGCGTCGGAAGCAAAAAAAAATGTGGGTGGGCCATCCTCCAGATTTTTTTACTGGAGTAGATTAAGGGTGTTCCCGAAGCCAAATACCTTATCTAAAATCTCTATGCAATGAGTGAATGAGTGAGAGTAAAAATGAAACGAGCGCAATCCGTCTATGTGTGCATCTCTCAGAAATCAGAACTTGGCAAGAGTAATATCAACTCAAATAGACTACTACATGTTTTACGATATGATATTGTATATTATTGTATGTATATTTAAATGAATGGAATAAGCACAGCACGGTCACAAATCAAACTGCGCGTTAATCGCCATCTCTGCGCGTCAGCAACCAAACCATCTCTAATAGCCAATAATCAACGAAGAGTCATATTCATTACTTAATTACTACTTGATATGTCTATTTAAACATTTTAAACTTCGTATGATCTGTATTCTAACTGTTAGAAGCTCCGGTTCCCATAGGAATGAGACTCGCGTTGGGACAGCACATGCGCAGTGGCTCGTCTGGCCTGGAAAGCGAGTGTTTGGTGGGACTCTGAATGAAGCTGGTGGAGTTTGAGCAGCAGCGTGGAAATCAAGTTAAATTTATTAGGGCTTTTCTCAAGTGGAATGGATTTGACTGACGGCGCTCTGAAAAGTGAACAGACATATGCGCTGAATTAGAGACGGTAGAAGTGAGTGGGTCCGATACATAGACTGTGAAAAAAGATGGACGACGCCCCTTCGCTCTCTTCCATTGGCGAGAAATGAAGCCGCCATTGTCCCGATATGGTCCTGACATCTTGGGACTTGAGTCTGCGCAGTTGCGATTTCGGGACCAGACATGTGCAGTAGTGAGCAGGAAGTAAAGCCGCAAAATCAACGCCCCGCCCTCACTCTCGCTGAATCAATCACAAGCACACGCCTCTGCTACAGAACAACCCATTATGTCGGTGTGAAATAATTAATTATAGAAATTTAGATATTAAATTTAAAGCTCCAATCTCCTCAGTCCTCCAAAGATCCCGGAAAAAAAGTCCGTTGTTGCTTCAGTGACTACTTCGCTCAGAGAACCTGTCAATCACAGCTGTCAATCATGACGCCACAGCGCCGTTTTTATAGCATCAAATAACTAACTAAAAACAAACTTATTTTAAAAACAAACACTTGAAATTACATCAGCGTGATAAAAAACTACAGTAAATGACAGAAACTATCTTCGGAAAAAAGATATGTGAAGTGTAATTTAATTGTTTAGTTGGTCTCACGTCCCGTTGAATAACATGGGGAGGCGGGGTTTATGAGCTATACTAGGACCGGCCACCGGGGGGCGATCGAGACGCTTCGGCTTCACTTTCAGGGCTTGTGCGGCATGCTTGGTCCGATATCATTGGTCTTAAAAAGTGGGCGGGTATTGTCCCACACATATACAATGGTTCCGACGCCCATGTATGTCACCATATGAAAGTAAAGATATGCCGCTACTTTAAAAACCGTTAGGAGAAGTCAATAATCTCTATGAGCTCTTCTTCAGTATGTGGAGGGAGAAAAGCACTCATGAATAAAGGTTCATCAATGTTCCCATGAAGAACATCCAAGTGCTTCAACTAATATCTCAACATACTTAAATCAAGAAACGTTAACTTGAGAAGCAAAATGACTTATCTTGATTTCAGGAAAATTTATCAAAATTAAGTACGTTTGTGTTTAAAATTATAAAAAAAGAAGAAAATCTCCAAAAAAAGAACCTTAATTCAAGTGGAAAACAAGATCATTTTCATGCACAAACTCACTGTAATTTTGATAAAATGTTGCCTCTGAAGTATAAAATGTGTCTTGATTTTAAGAATGTTTAGATATTCGTACTGGAAAACATGTACGTCACAATATGAAAGTAAAGATATGCCTCTACTTTAAAAACCGTTAGAGGAAGTCAGTAATCTTTACACTTTTATATATTAAACAGATCGGAAATGTTTGTGCAGCAGCAGAACTAAGTGATCCTAGATTATTGCGGCTTCATAATTAATTTAGACGCTACTAACTAACGGTAACCAGATTGGAAAAAATTCAGTCGAGACGTTCTTGTGTTTCTGATGATGTGGGCTACCGGGGGCCCGAAATATCCACCGTCACACGCTCACATAAATATTATAAAAATAGTAAGTTCGATGCAAAAAAAACAACCTTACAGCTCCAGAAATCTGCTGAGTGACAAGCGCTCACGGCTGGCCAAAGCTAAAGATCAGGGAGTGCGGAAAATGTCTTTGCTTACGCGTGTCTGAAATCTGGCACCGAAAGGCCAACAATAGCCTTCAGTCAGTGTTCAGCAACACACACACACACACACACACACCTGCACAAGCTGAGAAACTACATCATCTGAGGAGTTTAGAGCACAGATGACTTCCTTCTAACCCCAAATGTCAACTGACTCACCTTTCAAAGGTAAAGCACAAAGGAGTCCAACAGTTTGAAGACGTTGCTCTTCAGGAGACGTGCGCGAGTTGTTTTCTGACCAGTTATAAAAGTAGCAAATGTGAAGGTTAAAGAAAGTTGACTGCTTTTATTATCATTATGAAATAGAGATGTGTAGTCATTGCATTTATTTTATTTTATAATGCAATTCAATGCAATAACTAAATGTCTGAAATTCTTAATTTTTGCTCAATGTTTTTACTCAGACTGCTCCGTTCACACCAAGGATGATAACTATAATGATAATGAAAAAGATGTCATTTTAAAGTCGCCCTGTGGTGAAAATCAAGCGTTTAATATTGTTTATGTGGTGTTTTTAATATGCTTTAAGACAAACCATGTGTAAATTCATAAGTCGACAGCATTGCTGAGTATTTTCTCCTTAAAACTGCAGTGAACCAAAGACAGTCTCAAAAACATGGTTTGAAATCGCTGGTGTTTCTGACGTCACAAACTACCTTGTAACCAATCAGATCAACGTGTGATCGTCAACGAGTGGATCTCTGAGTGAGTGAGTGAGTGGAGGCGGGGCTCATTTGCATATTCATAGAACCGCGCATACTAAATGAGGCAAATAATGTCAAGTTACATTCAAGATATTTTAAGGCATTAAGAAGGAAAAAAACTTTTAAATATGTAATTTTGGTGATCAAAGATTGAATAAAATTATTGACTACAGGGGGACTTTGGTTCACTGCAGTTTTAAGGAGAAAATACTCAGCAATGCTGTCGACTTATGAATTTACACATGGTTTGTCTTAAAGCATATTAAAAACACCACATATACAGTATAAACAACATTAAACGCTTAATTTTCACCACAGGGGGACTTTAAAATGTTCTTCACAGTTTCTTTTTAAAACTGTTCATTGGAAGATTTTTTGGGAAACCCAAATGTTTCCTCTATGGCATTTCTGAGTGTATATAAGAAGAAAAGATTTTCTCCTGAAAGAGTTCTGCCGCTCTTTTGCCACATCTGTCTCTCATGTAAACAGAGAGGAGTTGATTCCTGAGTCTTTGTTAGGACTCCCAGTCGTCACCTCCCATTCTCCCTCTCTCTCTCTCTCCCTCTCTCTCTCCCCCTCTCTCTCTCTCTCCCTCTCTCCCTCTCTCTCTCCCTCTCCCTCTCTCTCTCTCTCTCTCTCTCTCTCTCTCTCTCTGAGACAGTTTAGAAACTTTCCCATCACAGTATTGGTGGGTTGATCTGACTCCTCTATAACAGAACTGAGTCAGTCAGTGCAGGACAGACCACCTGGAACACACACACACACACACACTGCTCTGGATTCATCTCAGAGAAAGCGAAGGACGTAATGCTGAAGGACTCGTTCACCTGGACTCATTGATTTGTTTGTTTGTGTTTGATCGCAGCCTGGAAACTTTGAGGAGACTCGCGCTTACAGGACAGAAGACACCGATACACAGACATCATTGTGAGTACGTTTCTCTCCTGGTGCTCATCACGGGGCTTTTGGGGTTTAGTTGTGGACTTACTGGAATTCCAACATGTTGAACTGGTTTAAGTTAAAGCTGCCGTGTCTCTCTGAGCTCTTCTTCAGTATGTGGAGGGAGAAAAGCACTCATGAATAAAGGTTTGTCAATGTTCCCATGAAGAACATCCAAGTGCTTCAACTAATATCTCAACATACTTAAATCAAGAAACGTTAACTTGAGAAGCAAAATGACTTATCTTGATTTCAGGAAAATTGATCAAAATTAAGTACGTTTGTGCTTAAAATGATAAAAAAAATCTCCAAAAATTCAAGTGGAAAACAAGATCATTGATCATTTTCATGCATGAATTCACGTACTGTAATTTTGATAAAATGTTGCTTCTGAAGTATAAAATGTGTCTTGATTTTTAAAATGTTTAGATATTCATACTGGAAAACAAGGCAAAAAATGCTGAGAAAGTTTATGCTTATAACTAATAAAAAAAAAAAATCTCCCAGTGAGGGTCAAATAATAACCTCTATTAAAATGGAAAACGATCATTTCTCTAATCCCACTGACAGGTATTTATCTTGTTTCATGCTTAAACTCACTTACTAAATATAACATGCCTCTGAAGTAAATGTGTCTTGATTTTAAGAATATTTAAACTGGAAAACATGGCAAAAAATGCTGAGTAAGATTTTTTTTTTTTTTTCTTTTTTGCAGTGCATGGAACTTTTTCAATGCACAAAAGGTGCTTTATAGTGCAAAAATGCTCCGTGGATTATTGAAATGTTCTTCACACTAAGAAAAGAAAAAAAAGCTTGGGGAACTATTATTATTATTTCTAATGCATAAGACGTAACGGCACTGTATGATTGAACATATTTATCTTAGAAGGAGATGCTAAATGCCTCTTTGGAGAGGCGTGGAGTGAACAGAACACGCATGATGTTGATGTGTGTGTGTGCGCAGGTCCGCTGAGGATGAGGATGGTGTGTACTCGAAGGGTTCTCCAGCATTGGGTCTTTGCTCTGTTCTTACTGTGTTCTCCTGTCCCGCACCACGGCAGGCCCGTCGATGCCCTCAGCAGCCGCATGTAAGTGACACTGTACATCCCTGAGTTACTTCTGGACGTAAACACATTAATGTTTTGCTAAAGCATGTGTGTTACTGTTAGATTGGAACAAACCCTGTGCAATGGACGTGTCTTGTTGAAGAGAAGTCAAAGTGTGCTTTATTTCTATAGTGCAATACAGGTTGTTTCACAGTAATAGTTTCAACTACAGAAGACAATAGAGTCATTATTCAGTTCAATATTTTAAAGTTAATCAGATTTCAGCTGTAAAATCAGCTCTACAGAAAGCAATAGTGTCATTATTCAGCTCAATTCAGTTCAATGTCTATTCAAATAGTTCAATATTGTGAAGTTCATCAGATGTTGTGAGGTGAATTTGATTTCAGCTGTAAATCATGAAGCAATAGTGTCATAATTCACATCAGTCCAGTTCAATGTCGATTCAATTCTGTTCAATAATGTAAAGTTCATCAATTGTGAGGCGAATAACCAGCTGTACAGAATTCAGCTCAATGTTGATTCAGTTCAGTTCAACAACAGTGTTAACATTGCAAAGTTCATCAGTTATGAGAGAACTAGTGTCTTTATCCAGATCCAGGTGTGTGATCAGACTTATGATTTCCACTATGATAAAACTATAATTAAATCGTTTCATGCAAAACAAGAAGAAACAACCAACGTTTTTAGACGTTTTCTAAAGCAAATGTTGAGATCTGGTGATTGTTGTTGTTGTGTGTGTGTGTGTGTGTGTGTGTGTGTGTGTGTGTGTGTGTGTGTGTGTGTGTGTGTGTGTGTGTGTGTGTGTGTGTGTGTGTGTGTCGTTTGGCTGTGATGCACTGGAAAACACTCCGTTTTTTGGATCGTGCTGGAAGGTGTTTTGATAGTCTGAGCCCACCTGTGTGTTTGCTCAGGGCTCAAGGGACCCACCTGCTGATCACACACACACACACACACACACACACACAGAGATGCTTTTGTGACGGACGCTGTCCTCTGATAGTGAAGCACGAGTGAGAGACACAGAGAGAGAGAGAGAGAGAGAGAGACAGAGGTGGGAGTAAGTCACACATGTTCAAGTCTCAAGCAAGTCAACAAGTCGCAGTACACACAACACCAAGTCAAGTCAAGACAATGGTTCACTTCAAGCAAGTCAAGTCGAGTCCTGCTAAGGGTCAAGTCAAGTCCAAGTCAAGTTACAATACCAAACAGAATTTTTTTTTTTATATTGGCCTCAACCTTATTTATTTTTGATTACCTTGATTACCTTTCTTATACATTTATATCGTAATATTAATAATATTCATATAATTACAGCATGTATTTATGATTATCAAAATTTGGAATTATTATTATTATAATAACAATTATAAGAAAAATGTTGAAGATAATACATTTGAAGGTAAATTCACAAGTGTGTGATGCATTAATTATATTGGTTTTATAGTAAATCTTATATGTTTAACTTTGCTTATATATTTTTATGCAATATCACCGGCAGACATTAACTTTCCCATTAATAGCCCATATTTGACCCCTTAAATTGATTTCCAGGGGCATTTTTTTCTATGTTATAACCATTTTTTTTCTAACCATGCATTTACACTGCCATTACAACACCATAAATAATGTTGAGATTAATGATAAATAAATAAATATTATATTAAATATAATCATTTTAATATAGAAAAAATTAGATGCTAAAAAATAATAAATTATATTTTTTTAATTATGAAATTAAAACCGCCAATGGGTGGCGCCAAATCACCATCTTAATGAGCGAGTCATAGAAACAAAGAGTATAGAAGTACCAAGAGGCGAAACTCCGTTGCAGTTTTGGTAACAATCGCTAGATGGCGCTGCTGTCGCGCTGACGACATTTTGGACTGAACCAACGGTTTTACCGTTAGCACAACTGTACAGCTTTATGTCTGGAAATAATTGTCTGTGTGGATTTATGCACGTTATAGGCTACAAAACATATGCCACCATTAATTATCATTTGAATCTATTGACAGCCTTAAGCTATATTTGAAAACATAATATTGTATAAAGAGGCATGCTGTTTTGACCACTATTCTCTCTAGATTTAACGTTATTCAAGTTATCTATAACAAACAGGTTAAACAAACCATAGCTTACTTTTAGACGTGGTGAATGAAGTTCGAGGTTGTGATGGTCGTGTCCGATATCCCTTGCCAGTTATTATGCGTACAGCAAATCTTCTTGTATGAATATGGTCAATTTCTAGTGTTTATATCCAAAAAGAAACGAAGCTGGGAGATGTTTGTGTATTTAGCGCGCTCACCGCGCTGTATGTTTCTCTGTGCGTCACGCGAACGCGCAGAATCTGATGACTGGCGTCAGTGGTTCCGTTGCTTTCATTTTGTTCATCAATTGATGTTGCGATGATTTATAAAAAAGTGTATATGAAGTCATTTTCGAGTCATACAGTTCAAGTCAAGTCAAGTCTCGAGTCATTGGATCTCAAGTCAAAGTCAAGTCAAGTCATTTTCTTAATTTAGTCAAGCAAGTCTCAAGTCCTTAAATTTTCGACTCGAGTCAGACTCGAGTCAAGTCATGTGACTCGAGTCCCCCATCTCTGGAGAGAGAGATGGTCACACTTGAGTTAGAATAATAATTAGAATAATTTTACCACAAAATGAGAGAAAAGTAGAAGATTTAACATAAACATTTTGGTAAATTAGGACAGTTTTTTTTTTTGTCGTCACACCTGAATCTGAGGAACGTTCAAGAGAAGATCATCACAGGATAACCATGGTATATTCATGTCGGAAAGGATAACTTCAAGCAACATAACTAAGAAGAAAACTTACAAGAAAAGAGAGGAAAGGACATTTTGAACAGAGTGCCATTTCATATCTGTGAGTTTGTGCGTAGAAGAACAGCAGAAAGATTGCTGATGTAAAGTTGGGCCTCAGCCCAAGTCAAACGGGCCTCTCCCGCTGGAGTGTATTCTGCCAAACACGCTTTCATGTCCCGAACCCTCAGCAGGGCCCAGAATGCAAAACATGCTTCCCTGAGCTTTAGAGAGCTGTGTGTGTGTGTGCCAGGACCTCCCGAACTTCATATCGGCTTTTAATGATGTGAGCGAGTGTGTGTTTGTGTGTGAGACGCTCGTCTGCGGATTGTTGTGCAGCTTGTGCCAGAGACGCAACCCAACCGGTTTGTGTTTATATATGTGTGTGTGTGTGTGTGTGTGTGTGAGGAGAGAGAGAGAGACAGAGACACACACTTTGGTTTTGAGACGCTAATGCAATGATTGGGATGTTTTGTGCACATTCAAGCATAAAACATTTGCTGTATGCACATTCAAAAAGAAAATTAATAATGTTTTATTAATGTAATGAAATTGTGATTTCCCTGATTTGTACATTTGTGTGTGTGTGTGCCTGTGAGTGTGTGAGAGAGAGTGAGTAAGTGAGTGTGTGTGTGTGTGTGTGTGTGTGTGTGAGAGAGAGAGTGAGAGAGAGAGTGAGTGAGTGAGTGAGTGTGTGTGTGTGTGTGTGTGTGTGTGTGTGTGTGTGTGTGTGTGTGAGATACACTTTGGATAAAAGCATCTGCTAAATGGATAAATATAAATACAAACGACTTTCTTTTAGAGTTCAATTATTTGCTTTATATAAATGCAATAAACGCATTTTGGGCAAGGAAACTTAATAAATAAAGAATTGGTCACTAACACTATCATTCATTGGTTTGACCGTTGCCGTTTAAACTGAGTTACTGGCACGTTTCTGATGAGTAAACATGCCAATGTCAGCTAGTTAGTGAGAGTAACGGGTTAGGCCTGATTGGATGATGTTTTGGCCCATGGCTCTGATTAAATGTCTCCTGGGAAGAGCCGCACTTTGTTCGAAGGATGAATCCAGCCGGTGGCCAAACAACACACGCTCCTCTTTCAGCAGTGTTCACTGTAGCGCTTTTATCGCAGTGATCTCACGGCACATCAGAAGGGCGTTCACCGTTTATAACCAGCTAATGCTGACAAGTCCATCGCTGTCCCGGACAGAGACTCCTACTGGAGTTTGACTTGAACCCGAGCCAGAAAACCTGAGAAGATGAAACACACCAGCCTGAGATCTTTCAAACCGCATGTGTGTCTCTCTCTCTCTATCTCGCTCGCTCTCTCTCTCTCTCGCGCTCTATATCTCTCTCTCGCTCTATCTCTCTCTCTCTATCTCTATCTCTCTCTCTCGCTCACTCTCTCTCTGTCGATCTCTCTCTCTCGCTTGCTCTCTCTCTATCTCTCTCTCTTGCTCTCTCTCTATCTCTCGCTCTCACTTGCTCTCTATCTCTCTCTCTCTCTCTCTCTCGCTCCATCTCTCTCTCTATCTCTCGCTCGCTCTATCTCTCTCTCTATCTCTCGCTCGCTCTCTCTCTCTCTCTGTCTCACTCTCTATCTCTTTCTTTCTCTCTCTCACTCTATCTCTCTCTCGCTCACTCTCTCTTTCTCTCTATCTCTATCTCTCTCGCTCTCTCTCTCTCTCTCTCTCGCTCTCTATCTCTCTCTCTTTCTTTCTCTCTCGCTCACTCTCTCTTTCTCTCTCTTTCTCTATCTCTTTCTCTCTCGCTCACTCTCTCTTTCTCTCTATCTCTCTATCTCTCTCTCTCTCTCTCTCTCTCTGCCTGTTTTTTTAATTAAACCAGCACAAAGCAGCAATTATCTTCAGGTATGCTAAAAAGGACCAGATGGAAGGATGCCACGCTAAGAGTTTTCTCTCCCGCGCTCTCTTTAGTACTCCTCGTGTAGTGTTTAAAGTCAACTGAAAAAGTGTAAAAGCAAAAACAGAAGACTTTTTCATTTTTTTTACATTCGTGGAATCTTGAATCCGTTTCTGCTAGATGAAAAAAGCACATGGTCAATTCATTCTTATATAGTTCTTACATAAACCTCCTCATCCACCAATCCACCTTTATTTAGACAGATGGATGGATGGATGGATGGACGGATAGATAGATAGATAGATAGATAGATAGATAGATAGATAGATAGATAGATAGATAGATAGATAGATAGATAGATAGATAGATAGATAGATAGATCAAACATGACCTTTTTTTCACCTGGTCATGAGTTTAATCTCCCCTTTTATATGTTTTCACCAGCTGAAATATTGAGTAAATATCATAGATCTGCAGGAAAGTAAACATAAACACCTGAGCGTGTGTGTGTGTGTGTGTGTGTGTGTGTGTGTGTGTGAGAGAGAGAGAGACTTCTTGACGAGTCATTCCCGTCGGACACACAGAAACTGGCTTCGGGCTTCGTGGAAAAGGTTTGCTCTCTCAGGACGTTCCTCGCTCATAAATCTGTCCGAGTACATTAAGAAAATAATAAGAGGTGACAGAGGAGAGGAGAACACAAGCTGCCAGCAGCAAATCGTTATTCAGGAGACACTGGGGAAGAATAAAGACACTTTCCAATGAAAGGAAAACTCATCGTTCCATGTCTGGCAAGGAATTATCTCCCGGATTTAACCAGCCTGGAAAAAAAGGCTGTTTGTACGCCGCCGTATTCATAGATGGACTGATGGATGGATGGATGGATGGATGATGTATGGATGATGGATGGACGATGGATGGATGGATGGATGGATGGATGGATGGATGGATGATGGATGGATGATGGATGGATGGATGATGGATGGATGATAGATGATGGATGGATGATGGATGGATGATTGATGGATGGATGATGGATAGATGATGGATGGATGGATGATGGATAGATGATGGATGGAGGGATGATGGATGGATGATGAATAGATGATGGATGGATGGATGATGGAGGGATGATGGATGATAGATGATGGATGGATAATAGATGATGGATGGATGATGGATAGATGATGGATGGATGGATGATGGATGGATGATAGATGATGGATGGATGATGGATGGATGGATGGATGATGGATGGATGATAGATGATGGATGGATGATAGATGGATGGATGATGGATGGATGATAGATGATGGATGGATGGATGATGGAGGGATGATGGATGGATGATAGATGATTGATGGATGGATGATGAATAGATGATGGATGGATGGATGATGGAGGGATGATGGATGATAGATGATGGATGGATAATAGATGATGGATGGATGATGGATAGATGATGGATGGATGGATGGATGATAGAGGGATGATGGATGGATGATAGATGATGGATGGATGGATGATGGAGGGATGATGGATGGATGATAGATGATGGATGGATGATAGATGATGGATGGATGGATGGATGGAGGGATGGATGATAGATGATGGATGGATGGATGATGGATAGATGATAGATGATGGAGGGATGGATGATTGATGGAGGGATGATGGATGGATGATAGATGATGGATGGATGATGGATAGATGATGGATGGATGGATGATGGATGATTGATGGATGGATGATGGATGGATGGATGAATAGATAGATGGATGGATGGATGGATGATGGATGGATGAATAAATAGATGGATGGATTGATGGATGAATTAATCGTGATTAATCGTTTTCATGCTCTTAGCAACAGCTAACAAATAGATAATCTGTCATTTATCTCTGGGATTAAACAACGAATTGAATGCAATTGGAACAATGAATTTTAGTGCCTTATTATGACACAGAAGGAGTGTGTGTGTGTGTGTGTGTGTGTTCCCCGAATTAAAATGTTTAGTAAACTCCAAAAATGAATGATTTGCTGTTTCTTCAGGGACTGTGGTGTACATACACACGCAAACTCACGCGCACACACACACACACACACACACTCTACTGTGTCCTGGTTTGATTCGTGCCCTCTGGCGCCCCCTTGTGGTCACACCGGCGTGTGATTTTTAACCTGAGCGTCTCCTCAGGATGAACGAGAGGATATTTTGAAATGGCACTGAATTCTGCTTTACTGTCTGGCGCGGCTCCGGCTCTGAGATATGTGTAACTGTTTCAAGACGTTTGGACGGAGCCGAACATTTAAAACTGCTCACAGTAGCAGAGAGCCGAACGTCTGGCTGTCAGGAACGACCTACACATGATCTCAGCCGAGACTCAATGGAAGCATTAGTTATAATTATTGCAGTGAGTGTTTAAGCATCAGCTGTCCTCCAGTCAAGCCTGTGATTATAGGCGTTTGCCACTTTCGGCTCGTGACAGTTTTGATGTACCATGTTTAAAATCCACGCCTCTATCCCGGTTAAAAGCCTGTGCGCTGGATTTCAGCACTCCTGATGGTTTGTTTGGGTTCGAAGTGGAATCTGGGATGTGGGATCAGGGATGCGAGATGTGGAATCTGGGATGCAAGATGTGGGATCTGGGATGCGGGATCTGGGATGCGGGATCTGGGATGCGAGATGTGGGATGCGAGATGTGGGATCTGGGATGCGGGATCTGGGATGCGAGATGTGGGACGCGAGATGTGGGATGCGAGATGTGGGATCTGGGATGCGGGATCTGGGATGCGGGATCTGGGATGCGAGATGTGGGATGCGGGATCTGGGATGCGAGATGTGGGATCTGGGATGCAAGATGTGGGATGCGAGATGTGGGATCTGGGATGCGAGATTTGGGATGCGGGATCTGGAATGTGGGATGCGAGATGTGGGATGTGGGATGCGAGATGTGAGATCTGGGATGCAAGATGTGAGATGCGGGATCTGGGATGCGAGATGTGGGATCTGGGATGCGAGATGTGGGATCTGGGATCAGGATCTGGAATGCGAGATGTGGGATCTGGGATGCGAGATGTGGGATCTGGGATGCAAGATGTGGGATGCGAGATGTGGGATCTGGGATGCGAGATTTGGGATGCGGGATCTGGAATGTGGGATGCGAGATGTGGGATGCGAGATGTGAGATCTGGGATGCAAGATGTGAGATGTGGGATGCGGGATCTGGGATGCGAGATGTGGGATCTGGGATGCGAGATGTGGGATCTGGTATCTGGGATGCGAGATGTGGGATCTGGGATCAGGATCTGGAATGCGAGATGTGGGATCTGGGATGCGAGATGTGGGATCTGGGATCAGGATCTGGAATGCGAGATGTGGGATCTGGGATGCGAGATGTGGGATCTGGGATCAGGATCTGGAATGCGAGATGTGGGATCTGGGATGCGAGATGTGGGATGAGAGATGTGGGATGCGAGATGTGGGATCTGGGATCAGGATCTGGAATGCGAGATGTGGGATCTGGGATGCGAGATGTGGGATGCGAGATGTGGGATCTGGGATGATCGAGGTGGGATCTGGGATGCGAAATGTGAGATCTGAGATGCGAAATGTGGGATCTGGGATGCGAAATATGGGATCTGGGATGCGGGATCTGGGAGCTCCAGCAAGGTGTTGGATCTGTGCCAGACCTTCTCAAACCCCTGGATTAAACTAAAAACACATTGAACAGGAGCAACAGAACACACACTCACTGATCAACCGGTGGATTTGGGTTAAAGGCACCATGTCAGATTGTGGTTCAGCGTGTGTGTGTGTGTGTGTGTGTGTTGAAATATTTGCGTGGGAAACAGAATGAATTCTAGAAGAGACTCAGATCGATGTGGGAGGCCTAAGAAACTGTGATTTACACACACATTGAGTTAGTAATGCTGAGGTCACGGGGTCACACACAGAAAACACGTGCTGTAAAATGTGTGTGATGCATCGAATTTACTGCAAGCTTGACTTTATCATTGTAATCTTGATTAGTTTCTTTGTCTTGTTTTTCAGTAAAAAAAAGCTCAAATCTTAAGATATTAAGACTTGATTCAAGAGAATATATCTGGCAAATAAATCCACTGTCAAGCACTAAATGGCTAAACAATAATAAAACACAGATGTCTCTGTGTGTGTGTGTGTGTGTGTGTGTGTGTGTGTGTGTGTGTGTGTGTGTGTGTGTAATTTATTATTCATTTTTAAGTGCAACTGCAATGTATTTTGATATTCTTTCTGTTGATAGTTTTCACATTGTTGTTGCATTGATCATTTGAGGTCACAAAAAGAGTCTTATTTTCTCTATGAATTAAGTTTATTTTTCTGACCCCATTGGCAGATATTTGTTCTTGTTTTAAGCACAAACTCACTACATTTTTATAATTTTTCAGTAATATCTTCAGTTATTTTGCTTCTCCAGTAACTGTATCTTGATTTAAGAATGTTTAGATATCTGTGCTGGAAAACAAGACAGAAACACTGAGGAAGAACATATTTTTTTTCCATTTTACTTGGAAACGGCATATATTATTGGGAATTGATTGGATTGTGAAAAAGTGGGAGTTGCTATTAAAAAATAAAGAGAGATTAGTGACGTCAGCTGAAAATAAAAGTGTTTATTTGAATGAAACAAGTGTTTTTGAGTGACATGTAAATGTAACCAATGCTAATTCTTTTTTAAAGCTCAGATTAAAATGTTTAGAATAGCTTTTAGTGATTTGATGATTGCATGTTAGTCTGTCCTTTTGCGTAGCTTTTTATTTCACTGATTTACTTTTATGTTGTACGGTGTCCTTGAGTGCATTGAAAGGCGCCTATAAATAAAAGTTATGATTATTAATTCTGCCTTCTGTGTTGGTTTTGTCTCCACCAGTAAGCGCTCGGTAACACACGCTCAGCTGATGCACGATAAGGGCCGAACGCTGCAAGACTTTAAGAGACGCTTTTGGCTCCAGGAACTTCTTCATGAAGTTCATACGGCTGAGCTCCGCGAGACTCAGCAGCCGAGGGGCGGAGTCAGCAGCGGAGGGGGAGGCGGCTTCACCGTCGCCGTGCCGATGGGAGTCGGCATCTCCATGGGAACGGGAACCGCCCATCCGAAACCCGCCGGCGGCACCAAGAATCTGCCAATCAGCTTCCGTCTGGAGGACGAGGAGGGAACAAACCTCCCGCAAGAAACCAACAAGTCGCAAACGTACAAAGAGAGCACGATGAAGACCATCGGGAAGAGGAAGAAGAAAGGAAGAGTGGGGAAGAGGAGAGAAGGAGAGAAGAGGAAGAGAAGGGCTCGTTCACTGGAAGAGTTCGGCAGCGGCTTCCACCTGGAGTGGGCGATGCACTAAAACACTGTCAGTCTTTGACAACGGTACGTTATTTATTGTCTGATTAGATACTCATCATTAGAAGATAAGGGTGTAACGAGACCCTCATGTCACGATTCAATACATATCATTAAACTGAACTCATATTATCGCGATACTCCATGACGTATGATAAAAGGTTAGCAAAAAATGTCCTGTTGATTAAAATGCTAAATTTGATATAACATTGTGGGTGTAAATGAATAGACTTGGACTTTGTGTTGGAAACCCAATGAACAATAGAGACACCAGAATAAAAATATTCATGATTCTGAAGCTGAAAAATCAGAATTATTTTAGACGAATGCTTGCATTGTGTTACTAGATATATTTAAAATAATGTAGGCCACATTTGGCACAAATATCCCCCTATTGCATTATTACACATTATATTCAACATTATATATAATAGTTTAATGTAGTACTGACACTAAAACTCTGAAAACTTGCATTTTTTTCTCACAGTAATTTTTATTTTGGGTGAACTATCCACAACACATATTTATGCATTTTTGTATTGCGATATATTGTGACACGATATATTGTTAAACACCTATTAGAAGTACATGGTGCGTTCAAGTCATGTCGGATATTTGAGTTTAACCACAAAATCGTAATTACGATTTTTTTTAAGCCCTGAGTTTCAGGAGGCATTAAGAAATGTGGATGCAGCATCTGTATTAATGGTAAATTTGTTCAAATTAATTTATTTACAATAAAACTATCTTAAGTTGCATGTACAAAATCCCATACACTGAAAAAAAAATATAACTGGTTTTATTCAAGTCGAAAATATTATTAAATATTGCTGAATTAAGCTAAATACATTTATACCAACAAAATAAATTGTTGTGGGTTAAATCGAGTAAAAAAGGTAACAATTGCAGGTTACCGCTTTTTGCCGTTACATTACGATTCAATTTACTCCGCCTTCATAAATCAGAAACTCACCCGATGTGCATTATTTATTCATTATAGATGCAGTTGAATTTTATATAGAAACGGTCACATTGCAGATGTCATTTGAACGTCGTAATTACGATTTAAATATGAACATGAATGCACCATTTGCTACTAACAAATTGCTACATTGAAATAAATGGTAATGGTTTATTCAACTCAAAATTATTATTCAACATCACTAAATCAACCTAAATACATTAACTCATACCAACAAAGTTAATTTTTATGGGTTAAGTCAAGTAGAAGTTGCTCTTTAAGGTAACATATGCAATTTTAAAACATACATTTACATTAAATACATCTAAAAATGTATATATATATATATGTATATATTAAATAACAAACAGTGTTACTAAGTATTTGTTTTACTATAAAAACCAAAAATGTTCTTTTAAAAAGATTGAACAATAAATCAGTTCATTGAAATGTAACAGTTTTGGCTTTTTCTCTTTCAGATCCGCGAGGACTTTTGAAATGGACACGTATGCTACCGTCCACTGTAAAAGTGAGAGGAAAATATTTATTGTCTGTAAATATTCTCAATGCGCCCGAACAGTGACAATGACAAATAACGATACTGCTAAAGCATTATTACAACTCCACGGAGCTACAGATTTGGATATTTGTGAATACTTTGCTTTGTTTCTTTTTCGTTTTCCTTTTTAATCTTTTTTTTTTAGGACTATGCCTCTATTACGGTGTCAGAATTCCTGTAATTTATTTTGTTTGAATGGTGTATTTATTTTTTAAAGGTATCAAGGTGCTGCTGACCTTCTATATTTTTGTACTATAATGCACTTTAGATATATAAATATAGAAATATATACAAGTCATTCTGTTAATGGACGTATTTTGTGGTTCAGTTGAATGAAGAAGACTATAGTCATGCACACCTCTCTGTTCATTGTATGTTCATCAGCTTTGGCATCCATGTTTCTGTGAGTCTGTTTCAAAACTTAGTGAGCTGCCTAGCTAGACAGCATCATCGATTCATTCCCTATCCGAAGGCATCCTACACATACAAGGCAGTCACAGAAAGCTTAGTAAAATCAAACATCCAACACTCAAAAGTTTTACATTTATGTATTTGAATTGCATATTAAACTTCCATTCATTTGGATTACGCCGTTTTAACAAACTAATAAACTAGGGTGCGTTTACACAACAACAATGTACTAAAAATAGAAACATTTTTTCTTTGCGTTTTTCACGTACAGACCAAAACGTGAAAATGTTCACCGACTATACGCGTAATGTTTCTTTACAAAGTGACATCGCCATCTACTGGCCTGACAGCAGAATACAGTTTTTTTCCCTCGCAATTCTGAGAAAAAAAAATCATAATTGCGAGTTATAAAGTCTGAATTGTTAGATATAGATTCGCACTTTTGAGAAAAAAGACAGAATTGCACGTTTAAACACAATTGTGAGTCTAAAACAAAGCTGTATTCTGCTGTCTGGCCAGTAGATGGCGATGGCACTTTGTAAAGAAACACTACGTGTCTATAAACTAAACAAGTAATATGCATACGCAACGCATGACTTCACCGTTTTCAGAATCAGCATAAATGTGTTCATTGTGTAAAACAAATAAATGTGGGCTATTCAGTTTAAAAAGTATGAACATGGATAAAATTCAGCTAGCCGTGGAACAAGAAATATTCAATTAGTAAATATTGAATTTATTGATTTTATATATATAATCCTGGTTATTGTGCATTTAAAACACACTCAGTTTATTAGTATTATCACAGAAATCTGACCTGTTCATTGATGTATGACTGACAAATATGCATCACATTATGTTGAAACTAATCCAAATTAATGGAGATTTTATATGCAATTCAAATGCATAATCTTACATTTAGGCCTGAATATATATATATTTTTTTTTTTGAGTGAAGATGACTGAAATGTTATTCATGCATTAAGTACCCAATATTTGTTACTTTTTTAAAAAATGTTTTAGCTTGTCAAACTCAATAGTCACCTGCGCACACCACTGTTTTTTCCCGATCAGCCATTAAAGTTAAGATGCAGCTCACTAGGGTTTGCAGACAGGCTTTTGTATAGTCTATATGTTTATCTTGGGTTTCTTTCCTGCTGACCTGGACGAGCCCCACTTCATCACATCAGTAAAGAGAGAGAGAGAGAGAGAGAGAGAGAGAGAGAGAGAGAGAGCGCCACCTATCGGCCACAGCTGAGATCACAACCACACAACGATCTTCTGTACACGACCAGCACACGTTATAGAATAACTCTTGTTGTTTTGCACTGAGAGAAAAAAACATGTACTGAATGATTAAACATCTGACTTTTCCTGCAGTGTCTGGACTTCTGTGTGTGTGTGTGTGTGTGTCTCAGGTTTAGAGAGTAAAGAACAAGGAAAGCTTCAGCCGAGCGTTTGGCTCTATTTCGCCCATTTACTTCTGACGTTGCTCCTGTGCAAACGGGAAAATATTCCACCATGAGATGGAAAAAAGTGTGGAAAAATCAGGCCGTAATGAACGGACGGCGTTTGAACTGGAGTCCATCCGCGTGGCCGTTGAAGTTCAGCATGGAACTAAAGTTGTCAAAAGTCTTGTGTGGAAATACAAATCGCTGATTAAGGCCGAAAACAGTTTCCGCGAGCACGCGATCGCTTGGCAGTCCGGTTAAACACACTTAATGTGTTCTTGTGCTACTGTGGTGGCAGAAAACCTCAGCACTCAAGAGGGCGATAGAGTTTCCTTCAAATGTTTGTACTGTGTTATTTTTCATGTAGCCACTATAAACATGTCAACAGTTCAACTTTAACTTACTTGCTCAGCGAGATTCTCTTAAAAATGTTGCTCTGCCATGACTTTAGTTGTAGAAGCCAATTCATGCTAATGCACTGTAGCTATTTAAAGGGATAGTTCACCTAAAAATGTAAATTCTCTCATTAATTAGGCCTACTTACCCTGATATCGTTCCAAACCCGTAAGACTTTCATTCATCTTCGGAAATCAAATGAAGATCTTTGGTGAGAGATTTATGTCCCTCCATTGACAGGCTACGCAACTACCACTTTCACTTTCACCCTTCAAAAACTTGTCAAATTCAAGATATGCATTAGAAATATGGGTTGCAAAAAATCAGGAACATTGCCCTCTCTCCCAGAACATTAACATTCAACTTTTCCATGGCAAAGAAGGGGGTCTTTGGCACTTGGCATGCTGGGAATTAATTCAAATTCTCTGACATTTATTTGTTTGCCTTTGATGAAAGTCACACAAGCAGTTAATGAAGGCTGAGATCAGCAGTACGGATGGAGCTTCTCGCTATGGGATTTAGTCGTTTTTCCCCCACTTTCCTCCAGCACTCATCTCTTACAGCTTTTACAGGCTACAAGAACTAATTTTACTCATTTTGGGATCATTTCAGGATAACATACCAACAGATTTGTCAGCATGTCGTTGACATACTGTAAAGTGACCCCCATCAGATCAGACCACACAGACTCGACTCAAAGCCGTTTGCAACAAATCATATTTGCTCCTGAACACATCAGACTATCACATTTTAGCAAGATGATTCACTGTTGCATTCAGCTAAATAAAAATGGGGAGTAAATTGAGACTTGCTGAAGTTTCATACGTTTAGATGGGATGGGGGGGGGGGGGGTTCTGAGACAACAATTCTGATAAAAAAAAGTCTTGCAATTATGACTTTTTCACAATTCAGAATTCATAACTTTTACTCAGAATTCTGTGAAAAAAAAGTCAGAATTGTGAGATATTTTGTTGGATTTTGTTTCTGAGTTGTTGGGAAATGCTTAGAAGACTATAGAAACTTGTTTCCGGCACGGAAGAAAAAAGGAAATTGTGACTTTTTATATCACAATTCTGACTCTTTTTTTGCATTTGCGAATTTATATCTCGCAACTCAGACTTTATAACTCGCAATTCCGATTTTTTTTCTGAGAAATTGAGTGATATAGACTCACAATTGTAAGTTAATAGTCAAAATTTTTAGATGTAAATTGTGATATTACCTTTACCTTTTTTATTCCATGGTGGAAACAAGTTTCTACAGTCTTCTGAGCATTTTCCAACAACTCAGAAACAAAATCCAGCACACATATCTTGCGAATGACTGAATGTACTGGAACTCGGTGAAGGAGGTGAGCTGATTTCAAAGCTTTTCAGACTATTTAATAATCACCTCACTGTAAAAAAAAGTTGCTGCCTTAAAAATATCAACTTAAATTACATTAACCCGGCTTAAAATGAGTTGAATCTTGTACAACTTATACAAAAAAAAAGTTGAAAATTGCTTAACCTAATGAGTTAAAGCAATGTAAAAACATGCTGTCATTACTAAATGGTCATATATATATTTTTTTACAGTGCTGTTGTGACAGGCGGGTCACAGCTGGCAGGACTTCTGTGGTTCCTCCTAGAGGAAAAGCAGGATAAATAATCAAACGAGAATGAAACCCCACCTGTAAAACTCTATCAGCGTGTGGGAGCAAGACAGACAGAGAATGGAGCCGTAATGGCGGAAAGTCTGAGTGTTTCTTTGATGTTCTGCAGGGAAAGAAAGCATATCGTCAAACACACTTAACCTATAAAGAATGGACGTGCTTTTCTTGAGTCTTCGGGGGACGATGTGTGTTATTTAATTGACCTAATTACTCCTCGAACCAAAGGCTGATGTTCACATTCAGCGGAGTAATTGCAACGGTCGCGCTGCGGTTTGTTCTCGTGAAGAAGAAATAAAAAAAAACTCAAGAGTCGATAGTTCGGGCTTTCCGAGCGAACTGGATCGGACAATTACCTCCTCCAGCAGAGAAATCAATCGGGCCTCAAGCGTGGGAAACATCTGTACAATTTAGATGGGCGTTTGCTGCCGAGCCATGAAAATTACCTAGGATTATTGGTTCAGAGGATTTCCTTGACAAGCCAAAGGCTGTACCTGCGCGCAACGGTCTTAAACACCCTGTGAGGTAAAGTAGTGCCGATTGCTTTTCAACACGGTTCCATGGATTGTGATGAAAAAGCTTTCCGTTTAAACAAACACTAACAGGCCAGCCGCCGACAGAGAGGAGGAAAAAACGGGCTTTGGCTCTCAGGACCGTGTTTTAAACCCCGGCCTCGAATCTTTTAATAACAAAGAGAGCCGAGTGTGATTTTCAGAGCAGCTAAAGCAGTTCAAACAGAGTTTTTCAACACTCAAACGTCTGATTGTTGCTCTTGTTGAATATTAAGAAAATACCTCCCAACTCTAATCTGCTCACATTGAAATAGGCTACGTGCTGTTAATATAATAAATAATAAAAATCATATTGACCCCATGACATACATTTTTTGACTTTTTGTCCGTTTCTTTACCTTAAAGGGATAGTTCACCCAAAATTTAAAATTCTGTCAGTAATTACTCTCCCTCATGTTGTTCCAACCCCGTAAGACCTTCGTTCATCTTCGGAACACAAATTAAGAAATTTTTGATTAAATCTGAGAGCTGGATCACTCCTCCATAGGCTTCTAAAGGATTAAAACTTGCCAGCCCCGAAAAGTTATTAAAAACATCGTTAAAATAGTCCAAGTGACTACAGTGGCTCAATCTTAAGTTTATCAAGCGACGAGAATACTTTTTGTGCGCAAAAACAAACAAAAATAACGACTTTATTTCAATTTCCTTCATTTCCTTCTCTGTGGGCCTCGAGTCAGTTGACGTAGTGTGATAGCGTAGAGCTACGTCACACGTAGGCTCACTATTGGCCGACGCTGGTCATGTGGGTGATGCGTGTGACGTACAACAACAGAAGCTTATGCTATTATACTAGTGAACTGACTCGAGGCCCACAGAGAAGGAAATTAATAGTTGAAATAAAGTCGTTTTTTTTTTGCGCACAAAAAGTATTCTCGTCGCTTGATAAACTTAAGATTGAGCCACTGTAGTCACTTGGACTATTTTAACGATGTCTTTAATAACTTTTCGGGGCTGGCAAGTTTCAATCCCTGAAGAAGCCTATGGAGGAGTGATCCAGCTCTCAGATTTCATCAAAAATATCTTAATTCGTGTTCCGAAGATGAACGAAGGTCTTACGGGGTTGAACAACATGAGGGAGAGTAAATACTGACAGAATTTACATTTTTGGGTGAACTAACCCTTTAAAAAAAAAGTTAAGTCTTTCTATTATGGGAATCTTCTCTTCTTTAGGAGGATATTTGAGGATGTGCTTCCACCACTACCTGTCCTGTAAAAATAAAGGCAAAAATCACAAAATATCAATAAAATAATAGCCTAATAATTAAAGGCCCAATAAACTGCCTTGCATTCAGTGTAAAGACTTTCCACTGAAACAGGAAGAGGGCGGGGCATATCGAACAGCTCCTCCCCCTTTTTTGAAATAGCTGTTTGGTTTATATCACAGCTCCGTTGATAGAGCCGTTGATATTGTTAAAGTTGCAGTAGGGAGTTTTGAGAAAATGTTGACTTAGCCTGAAAATTTGAACAAGCACAACTTCCAGGTCCAACCCCCTTGCTCTCTGCTGTGCTACAGCTCCTCCCTCCACAGCTCCTCCCCCACAGCTCCTCCCCCACAGCTCCTCCCCCACAGCTCCTCCCTCCACAGCTCCTCCCCCACAGCTCCTCCCTCCACAGCTCCTCCCCCACAGCTCCTCCCTCCACAGCTCCTCCCCCACAGCTCCTCCCTCCACAGCTCCTCCCCCACAGCTCCTCCCTCCACAGCTCCTCCCCCACAGCTCCTCCCTCCACAGCTCCTCCCCCACAGCTCCTCCCTCCACAGCTCCTCCCCCACAGCTCCTCCCTCCACAGCTCCTCCCCCACAGCGGAGCCTGCCGTGAACGCGCAGGCTAGTAAACAGGACCACCGATAACGGCGGATTATAAACAGTTATGGAACATTCACTAATAGGGACGAAACATCAACAATATGCTTTACATTGACTATGGCCTGCCCATACTTTGACTACAAACTTGGTCCTCAAATCATTATGTATTTTGCAATACATGTAACTTTATAACGTTGAACTCTTTCTATAAGTTATAAATAGCTAGTAAAATAACGTTAAAGGATTAGTTCACTTTAAAAAAAAACTTTTGCTGATAATTTACTCACCCCCATGTCATCCAAGATGTCCATGTCTTTCTTTCTTCAGTCGAAAAGAAATTAAGGTTTTTGATGAAAACATTCCAGGCTTTTTCTCCATATAATGGACTTCAATAGGACACAAACGTTTCAAGGACCAAATGACAGTTTCAGTGCAGCTTCAAAGGGCTTTAAACGATACCAGACGATGAATAAGGGTCTTATCTAGCGAAACGATCGGTCATTTCAAAAATAAATACAAAACTTTAAGTTTTATAAGCACAAATGCTCGCCTTGCTCTGTTCTCTGATGTACGTTCGTGATCCTGTTCGAACTCGTTCATCAAAATGAACAAATCTTTTTTCGAGTCATTTTGTTCGTTGAATGAACGAAATGACTCGAAAAAAGATTCGTTCATTTGGATGAACGAGTTCGAACAGGAGAGTCACGAACGACGGTACGCGCTCGCGCTGTGCAAGAGAGTGGTAATCAGCGCGTACACGAGCGTGATTGACACTGCTAAGACATTCCTCCTGGCTCTGATTGGTTGTTTCTGACCGGGAGCGGTGTATTTCTGCAAATGGCAATAGGACCACTGGGAAGAGCCAGAGGAGCTTGATTTTTTCCACAGATTATCTGTCTCATATTCTACTGTCAGGACATAATGACAGTTTTAACAAATACTTGTTTACAAAAGTGACCTACTGGAGCTTTAAAGCCGCAGTTTCCTCCTAATCTCTACGTTTCTTCTCCTAATCTCCATATCGCTTTAAAATACAGCATTCTGTGCTGAATTCAAAGGATCCAATACATTTTGTGGCCTGCGTCGACTCGATCATATGATCCGCTCTGCTGTCGTGTCTCTGGACACTAACGTGAAACCAGACTTCATTCGCCCCAATGGAAAGCATATTTACACTGTCTGAATCGTTACCTATCCTCATATAGTGCACTATGTGCCATTCACCATATAAAAATAGGCTAATTGTGTGAACAAGTGACTGATCCTAGCCCTAGCTTCCCCATCTATTTATAATGTAGGGAGGGATGCTTTAGATTTTAGAGAGCATTTGATTAGACTTGATTAAAATCTTATGAGAAGCTGAAGTGCAGATTGATGTCTTCAAATCATTGATCCATTTGCGGAAGTGACTATATTTTGAATGCTTATAACTTCTAAATGCAAATTTTGTTGTTGTTTTGAAGCACACTAACTTATAGATAACAGTAAGACTGACATATTCATCCTAAAAGCCAAAAAATCTTGATTTCATGGGGTCTTTAAAAAATAGGAGTATATTTTACTTCCTGTCTTTCAAACGGTTTCAGTGAGTCTTCAATCTTAGAAAAAAAGGTACAAAAGCTGCCACTGGGACAGTAACCTTTCAAAGGGTACCTAATATGTACCTTTAAGGTAATAATATGCAACCTAAGGGGTAAATAAGGTATACCTTTAAGGTGATGCTACACAGGGCAACTTTTTGAGCAATGTTGCCGTCAACGGGCAACCAGATGAGACACAGGGCCCACGACCGATCTAAATTATACAGATAGAAATGTATTGCCCATTTTCAATGGGAAAGTGCCCACGCAACAATCGCTCGGCAAGATTGCCCAGCAACATTGCTCAAAAAGTTGCCCGTTCGGGTCTGTCACTAACATTAGTGTCGCGTCGCGGTCGCGTCTCTTTAGTTGGTGAACAGTGTCCTCTAGTGGAAAGAAATAAACAGAAAAGGTTTATTATCTAGCGCAGGGTTTTTCCTTTTAAATACATAATAAATACAATTTTAATGTATTTTATATGTCTGTGCCACAGACCCCCAAAGCCTGAGGGACCGGGATCCCAAAATTTAAAAGGCATCTATAGACCCAATTTTTATATTTGTTGGTTTTAATATAGCCTACAAATATTTGTTATAATTTGTACTTATTTGAATCATATATATATATATATATATATATATATATATATATATATATATATATATATATATATATATATATATATATATATATATAACAAAACGTTTTCTTTTATTGTTAATTCGTTATATAAATCTTTATATAAAAATGACATATCCTCATTTGATTTACACACGTAAAGTGTGCGTGCGCGCGCACGTCTACGTCCTGAAGTTCTTCCTGTTCTTGTTCCGTCACATCCGGTCGGCCCGACACGCCGCTGTTGAATCTATAGCATGCGCACTGAGTCACTTGAGCAGGGCGGATGATGATGGAGCGGTGAAGTTCACGGTAAGGTGCGGTAACCTCAACCATATCCGTACATTTACACGGTCGCGGCATGTTTGATTCATTTAGATGAAAGTTACGCGCGAGTCTTTTGTCTGACAGCGCGCGCGGATGGTGGTGCTGCTGCTGCTGCGCGAGCCGTCTGTCATCATCACATTCACAACAACTCTTATCCACCACCAATTAAGCCGATAACTCATTAAACTACACGCGCGTGTTTTTAACACCACACATGTGAGTCACTTTTGTTGTACAACGGAGCTTTGTCGTTATTTCGACGTGTTTTCTCAATCTTGGCACGCCACGTTCGCTGAGATTCGGCACGCGCGTGACACGCTTGTCGGTTAGCAGCGCGAGCGCGCAGAAATTGGGCTGTTATTTTGATGATACAAGAATAATAATAATAACAAGTAACAATATCTGAGGTAAATCTAATTGTATGGTGAAAATCGAGTAGTGCTTTGAGTTAGAGGATCATGTGGCTTTGATTAAACTCACTCTTGGGCCCTTGTTGCATCAGAAAAAGTAGTTTCAGAGGTGCTGTCAGGTAATGGATTACCATAGAAGTTACATTCTTACAATACCATAGACATAGCCTGGTATGTCAGAATACCTTGGTACCACGTCCTAAAATCATAACGCACATCTGTACAATTTCATTTCTTAAAGTACACACAGTGAAAGAGATTGTAAGAGAAGGTGCTGATTCAGCGTGTGTGTGTTTTGGTGATTTATCTGTTGTTATTGCTCTGGTGAGGTTATTTAATATTCTTCAGTAAATATTGACGTTGAATTGCATAATCAAATAGCTCTTTGTTAAAGATCATATATTTTCATTAAATATCTAATTTTGTCGAACTGACATTCTTTGAATGTGTGACCTGAAATGGTCATTCATCTCATTCAACTTTTATTATTCTTTCAAGTACCATATAATTACTATGGTATAAGGTCACATTAAAAAGTAAAATGTATACAGTTTTAAACTCTGATTTAGTAAACCTCACACGTAGAATTTAGTACAAAATAAAATGAACAAAGCGAATAAGCACATACTTCATTAATTTGATTAATCATTAATTTATCATCATAAATCCACCAATGCAGTTTCAGTAATGCAATGATTAATGTAGTCTCAACTCAAAAGAGTAAAAGTGAACTTCAGTTCAACATATTTAAGTGGACTGAACACAATGAAATTAAGTTGCGATATGTATTGCAGTTGTGTGTGTTGCTTCAGCTCATTTTAATTAAGAAACTACACAAGCTGCAAAACATTTTTTTCCCAGTGTGTTTTTAACAATAGACTGATATATTGGGAGATGAATTCTTTTTTTTATCAAAATCAGTGTCTCTGTGGTCTCAAACTGTTCACTTGCTTGATTAACAGAATTGTTTACTTGCTCCCTGTGTAATATACAAATTCTCTCTTCTTTTTTTTTCCTTCTTTGGTTGATTGAGTAAATATTGTAATAAACAGAGTGTTATATTGTATATTTCAGCATTGTATCAGTCATTGGTCACCCTGCTCTCTGGTTATATTATCAGTATATCATCAACCACTGCTTTGTCTAAGATCTGACTTTATATTATGGTGTTTGTATTGTGTGTACTGTAAGATATTTCAGTCTGACTCATGTTTGTATCATGTATGTCTCTCACTCAGATGTGTGTGTCCTGTGCGAAGATTGGGAATAAACTGATCAAGGACAGCAGCTAACCCACATATGGCCTGCGAGTCGGCGTTACCTGCCATCATGGACGAGCAGGCCCTCATGGGACTGAACCCCAACGCTGACGCCTGTTACAGGCAGAGGGTGAGAACAAACACTACAGTAAACATGTATATATATATATATATACTTAAAAAGGACCTATTATGCCTTGATGTTGTTTCAGGCTCTACTAGAACAGGTTTTCCTGCTTGAATGTTGATTATTTTCCTCATATTCTCCATTGTTGCGGCTCCTCTCTTCCCAGTCTGTCAGTAACGCTCTGTTTACTTCCTGTCTCTATGAAGCCCCTCCTTCTGAAAAGCACACTGTGCTCTGATTGGTCGGCTGGATCAGTGTGTTGTGATTGGTCGAGCGCTTCGAGTGTGTTTGGGAAATGTCCCGCTCTTACCATAACCGCCAGTTTAACACACTACTAACTAACTCAACCAGGCCCCGCCCCTTTATTCTGCGTATGGACTATTATAATGAGGAATATTGTGACGTGTTCGTTCCCGGAAGAAACTCAAGATACAATGGAGGCGTTTCAGAAACACTGATATAGAGAAGAACTGGAGCTTTGCAGAGCTTTTTCATGCTCAAACATCAACATTACACACTATAGACAGATGAACATGGGGGGAAAGCATAATGGGTGCTCTTAAATTCATTAATTTACACAGACTGTTTGGTGTGTGTCTGTTTACATATATTGCATAACCAACTTTGGAATTTGCAAATGAGTGCAGTGCATCTTTGAGTAAGAAAAACACTCATGTTTTCTAGAGATGCACCGATTGATCGGCTGGTGATCGGAAATGGCCGATTTTCACGTGATCGCCGACCAGCCGGTCAATCTGACATCTGCCGTTTTTATGCCGGTCAAATGCACTCGGGCGCCGCATGATTAACGTCGCGCAACATCAGCATCACACATGCACACGGAACGCACATGTAGGAATTACGGCCATTTCACACCGCAAGCGTGAGCAGCGCATATTTTTTTCTGAGTCTATTTTTGCTGCACTGCTCACGCTCAATTAAAGTGAAAGCACACTTTTGATGGACAAAATAAATATGATTTCACACAAAAAGTGCCCAAAAATGAATTTTCTTTTTGAAATGAACAATTTTTTTTAGTTGGATGTGAAAAGAAGGAAAAGGTTCTTCCATAACACTGTGTGAATTTCCCACACCAGGAGTAATTCATATTGTTCTATTTTATATAAATTAGTGTTCAAAAAATGTTCTATGTAAAATGTTCTACTAAAGAAAAGAGAGAAAATAAATATTTGTGTGTTCTGGAAAGTGGTTAGAAAAAATGAAATCGGCAGCTCAAACTGCAATGAAAAATCGGAATCGGCCTAGAAAATTGTAATCGGTGCATCTCTAATGTTTTCTGTGTGCTTTCAGGCGCTGGCATATTTTGAGCAGTTGAAAGAGTCTCGGGATGGATGGGAGGTGTGTGCTGAAGCCCTGGTTAAAGGGGTTTACAGGTGAGCAGAGCATCAAACTGCTTCATTAAATGAACACATTACAGCCATGCATGGATGCAATAAATGTTGCAGCAAAGCCTGCTTTAATATATAGTATTAATGCCATAATGTAGTAGAGGAACGTAATGATATTCTTCATTTAATAATATTGAATAATTTAATGTGAGTGTGTTCTTTTGTCAGTGATGATCATGTGAAGTTCTTCTGCTTTCAAGTCTTGGAGCACCAGATCAAATACAGGTATCATTGAATCTTTTGCATGTTATTTGCATTAATATTTGTGTTAGAAAAATTTGAATTGTATTCATAGTGTGATGGTACTTTAAAGTCACTGTAATAGAAGTAGCGGCAGATCTTCTGTATTGAGAAGCATTGTAGGGCGGGGTTTTGCTTCTATGTTTGGGTTGTTGATTGGATGTTGAGATGTGAGCGTGGCACTCGAGTGTATGCAGATGAGCTTGAGCTGGAAGGGGCGGAGTTTAAGCGGACTAAATGATTGGAGGATCCAGCATACGTCATCAGTCTGTCGTTTTTGCTGCAAGAATTACATTTTTATTAAACATTCCCAGGTCAAACATTTAAAAAATGTATACATGGATAAACCACTTTTTAACAATAAGATCTAGATTAGATTAGATAGTCTTTATTAAATGAACACATTACAGCAGCACAATAATATAAGAATATAAAAACTAAAATTGACAAGCAGAACTGTACAGTATACAACAAATGGAGATTCATGTTGATTATAACATGCATTCAGAGAATAGATAGGGTGAATTTTCATTTATGCCGACTTTAGACCCATAACACATAAATATTGGTTTGCTACTGTTTAAGAATGATGCATATTTGGAGGGAGATTGTGTCACTTACTAAAAATTACCCAACAAATTTAGCACTAAACAAACAAACAATTAGTCCTGGTCCTTTAGGTTCTGGTCAGTGCTATTTTATGTTTTTATTTGAGTTTTATTAATATTTTGAATTAGCTTATATTTATATTTTTGTTTTCATGTTAATTTTAATGGTTTAATATTTAAGTAATTTCATTGTGCTTTTGTCATTTATTTTATTTTTAATATTGCTATTTAGGTTTTTTTTTTATTTCTTTTTTTTATTTCCAGGTAAAAATGTTAGTGCTTCAACTTATTTCAGTTTATGATCTATTCTCCTGCACATGGCTTCTATCATTAAAAAGTACACAAAATATCATTGTATGTAGTTGAACGCTGTGTGTTTTGCAGACACGGGTCGCTCTCCGCGGCTCAACAGCAGCTGATCCGAGAGACCCTGATGAAGTGGTTGCAGGCTCAGGTTAGTGCTGCTGGCCTTTTGATTGATATTCATGCATGTATGAATACGCAATCATTGAAATTTAATTACATCTCTGCGTTTTGGTGCTTTTGTCCAGTTGATGAACTTGCATCCAGAGAAGCCCTTCATCAGGAATAAGGCGGCGCAGGTTTTGGCCCTGACCTTTGTGATGGAGTATCTGACTTTCTGGCCCAAGTTCTTCTTTGACATCCTCGCTCTGGTGGGACTGAATCCGAACGGTGTGGACATTTACCTGCGGATGCTGATGGCCATCGATGCTGAGGTGGTCGATCGGGACATCCTGCACAGCCCGGAGGTAAAACAGGACCAAACATTTTTGTATTCTTAGGGCCTTATGAAATCAGTTTTATTTTTTCCCAAATTCCGTTTTTTCCATTTAAAATTTTCTGGAATCAGTTCGTTTTTTTTTTTGGGACTCCATTTTAAAGGTAAAATAAAAAACATTTTGAGTCATGAAACTTAAACAATTTAACAACAATTTCTTAAAAGTTTAACAAAAATTACATGTTTAGGGCCCTAAGAAATATGTTTTGTTTTCTTTTTCAAATTCAGTTTTATTTTGAACAAATTCTGTCTTTTCAGTTTTCTGGACTTCATTTTAATGGTTTAATTACATTTTAAATAATCAAAAAGCATGTCTAATCAGTTAAATTTAGTTTTTAATTTGAATTTCTATGAAATGTTTTTTTCACATATGTTGTGGATTTTCTGGTAATAAAATTAAGACATAAAACTTTAATTTAATTAAGTAATCTTTTAATCACATGAAATGAAACTTATTTTGTCAAACAACATGTTGCATAATGAGCTTTACTGTTAAAATTAAAACATGAAAGAAAAATGTATTCTTTAAATTAAAGTTTTGATAACAATATATTACTATTATTATTATTATTAGTGTTTAGTATAATGATTACATTGAGATGTATCTAAAGTCTCCTGTACAACAGTATATATTTCTGTCAAGTTAAACTGGACTCTTATTTTGACTAGTTGCCGTAAAGACCTTTGAGTTTCTGTGGGTTTTATGACGAACGATAGTTTTTCTCAAATTAAACGGTAAAATGCTAATGAAGTGACTGTCAGAGCGGCTCTGGAGATAAAGTTCATGCATTCACGTCCATATAGTGAGGCGTAAGAGGCTAAAAACACAGCGAGTGTCACGTGTGTGTGTGGTAAATGAAACCGCGTGTGTGCACCATTCATTCACACATTCATTCTTGTGATTAAAACTCTCTCTCTCTCTCTCTCTCTCTCTCTCTCTCTCTCTCTCTCTCTCTCTCTCTCTCTATCTCTTCTAGGAGACTCGCAGAAATACTCTGATTAAAGACGGCATGCGTGAGCAGTGCATCCCGGCGCTGGTGGAGTCCTGGTTCCAGATCCTTCAGACGTACCAGCACACACACAGCGAGCTGACCTGCCAGTGTCTGGAGGTGGTGGGCGCGTACGTGTCCTGGATCGACCTCAACCTCATCGCCAACGACAGGTCAGAGCAGCTCTGATGAACCTCATACATATTGACCCATATTGATTTTTTGATGATATTTTGATGAAAATGAAGATGTTTTATAGTATGGTGGCCGATATGTAAAGTAAAGAGAGACATGAAAGAAGTGCAGACTGTGTTATATTGTGGGTTGCTATTGACGACGGTTGTTATCGTAGAACTATGCACCAAGGGATGTTGTGACTGACCAATCAGTATTCTGGCATCCGCGCTGTCAAAATAAAAGTCCTGTTTTAGACACATTGGCCAAACAGAATAACTTATCAGCCGATGGTGGTATTTAAAGTCCCCCTGTAGTCAATTGTATCCCTTAAAACTCATTTTTGATCACCTTTGATCTTTTTTCCTTAAAGGAGCCGTATGTAAGAATGTGGCCAAAACTGGTACTGCAATCACTTTCAAATTATTGTAGAGCGGTGTATCCCCTCTCCCTCCTCCCTGACTCGAGGTAGCCAGATAGGCTGAAGGATACAGCAGGAACGTAGGCTGCTACAAGAAGCTTTTTCTGTTAATTATGTTTATGCTTCAAATGAGAGATGTTTTGCAAAGTAATTATTTATCGCAAAAAATTACTCATGGCGATTAGCCAAATATAATAGTAAAGATGTACGCTCGTATGTGACAGTACATTGTTAGAACGGTAGCTGTTAGTATACTAACGGTAGGTATCTGTCATTAACGCAAGTACAAGCACAAGCCTCTGTCACTGTGTGTAACCGATATCAAAGATACAGCTATTCATTTAGCTGACGCTATAAGTGAAAGCGACCAGCTGTATTTTTTAACTTACCCTGCAGTACACGTCCATAACGCTAAAATATGTGATGTGAAAGATTACGTGTCATTCTATTATTTTTGGCTGTAGAACTTGCATGATAAACAATAATGGGCGTGTTAATGTTGTTTTCCTCAGCGTCTCATCATAATGACAGAGAAACGGGCTCTGATGATGCATTGCTAATGTTAGCAATGACAACTCGCCGTTTTTATTACCTAACCAATTCCTTACCTTTTCAATTCGATGACCCACCTCCTCCATATGAGCTAACGTAACGTTACTTTGCACAAACATGCATAACTTTGTTCGACTGTCATGAATATTTGAAATGTCCATTTACATCAAGTACAAGTTAGCCAAACATAGATGAATCTTTATCTTACCTGTCCAGGAGAAAATTAGCAATGTTGGCGTCTGTCCGTTTTCAGCCGTCTCCATCTTTCAAAGGCATCTCCTATACAGATCCTTGTTTTATTTCGGACTTTGTCACGAAGTATTTCGGATTCATAACGATTTTTTTTGGGTTTCGCAAAGTTAGAATTTTTTTTATCCGATTCCGACACGTTTGTAGCTGCAGCTGTGGTAACTAGCAGAGCTGGCAACCCGGATGCCGCAACACTACTGACTTCGTGATTGGTAGATAGGTGGAGGGTGGCGCATCAGAACAAAACACAACATGACAACATCATCATCAGTTGAGGGCTGCAACTTCACTTTTTAAATGACAATATCCTGGCCGGACTACTGTTGTCAGTGATATAAGTATTTGAAATGAACATGATTTCTTAATGTGTAGTGACATATCAGGGCTATTTTATGATTAATTGAAATAAATTTCTTACATACGGCTCCTTTAAATTCTTCATGCCTTAAAATATCTTGAATGTAACTCGACACCCTTGCTTCATTTAGTATACGCGGTTCTATGAATATGCTAATGAGCCCCGCCTCCACTCACTCACTCAGCTCAGAGATCCACTCGTTGACGATCATACTTTGATCTGATTGGTTACAAGGTAGTTTGTGACGTCAAAAACACCAGCGATTTCAAACCGTGTTTTTGAGACTGTCTTTGGTTCATTCAATTCAATTCAATTCAATTCAAATTTATTTGTATAGCGCTTTTCACAATACATATTGTTTCAAAGCAGCTTTACAGAAAGTGCATTTCAGAAATGTACGTAAAAAATACAGTTAGTTAATCATCATGTATTAATTTAGGGCATAACATATCGCCGGCGTTGAGTCGTCTCATCGCAGGTGTTGGGGACTCTGAAGTCTCCGTGAGAGGCTGGATACAGACTGTAGCTGAAGAACGCTATTTACCTCGGGACTAGCGTCCCGAGATAACAGCAGAAAAGCAGATGGGAAATAATTAGCGTAGCTGCTGTTCATAATATTAATGCATTCGATCTGATTCAACAGTAGTATAAGAGGCAAGCATTATGTGAATGCTTGGCTGAAGAGATGCGTCCTTAATCTAGTTTTGAACTGGGAGAGCGAGTCTGAGCAACGAACAGTATCAGGAAGGCTATTCCAGAGTTTAGGAGCGAAATGCGAGAACGCCCTCCCTCCTTTAGTGGATCTGGATATCCTAGGAATGACCAGAAGCCTCGAATTTAGGGATCTTAAAGAACGCGATGGATTGTAGGGCGATAGAAGGTCCATTAAATATACAGGAGCTAGACCATTTAGGGCTTTATACGTCAGTAATAGTACTTTGTAATTGATACGGAACTTAATAGGTAACCAGTGCAGAGATGATAAAATTGGTGTTATATGATCATATTTTCTTGACCTAGTGAGAACTCTAGCAGCTGCATTTTGCACTAACTGTAGCTTGTTTATTGAGGATGTAGGACAACCAGCTAATAAAGCGTTACAGTAATCTAGTCTTGAGGTCATGAATGCATGAACTAACTTTTCTGCATCAGAAACAGATAGCATGTTACGTAGCTTAGCAATATTTCTAAGGTGGAAAAAGGCTGTTCTTGTAACATATGAAATATGATTTTCGAAAGACAAGTTGCGGTCTAGTATAACACCCAGGTCTTTTACTGTAGTGGATAAAGTAACTGGACATCCTTCTAAATTAAAGTTGTATTGTACGAGGTTTTGTGGGTAGTTTTTTGGACCAATAAGTAATACCTCCGTTTTATCTGAATTTAATAGCAGGAAATTACACGTCATTCAGCATTTTATATCTTTAAGACACTCTGTCAATTTAGATAAGTTAGTGTTTTCATCTGGTCTTGATGAAATATATAATTGAGTGTCATCAGCATAACAGTGGAAATTAATTCCATGTTTTCTTATAATATTACCCAGTGGCAGCATATATATTGAGAATAGCAGAGGGCCTAACACCGATCCTTGCGCCACTCCATAGTCTACTGACGTTATCTTCGATTTTTCACCATTTAAACAGACAAAATGGTAACGGTCTGATAAGTACGATCTAAACCAGCTTAATGCCTGTCCCTGAACACCAGTGTAGTTTTGTAGTCGATCCAAGAGTATTTTATGATCTATAGTGTCGAACGCAGCACTAAGATCGAGTAGAACTAGTCTTGAGATACAGCCTTGGTCAGAAGCTAAAAGTAAATCATTTGTAATTTTAACTAGCGCAGTTTCTGTGCTATGATGCGGTCTGAATCCTGACTGAAATTTTTCATAGATATCATTTTCTTGCAAGAAAGAGCACACTTGAGCGGACACAATTTTTTCTAGTATTTTAGATATAAATGGAAGATTTGAAATGGGTCTGTAATTTGCTAAGTTATTTTGATCTAATTGCGGTTTCTTAATAATAGGTTTTATTACTGCCAGCTTAAATATTTTTGGAACATGACCTAAAGATAAAGACGAGTTAATAATATTGAGAAGAGGCTCTTCCACTACAGGTAACACTTCTTTCAGTAGTTTAGTGGGTATTGGGTCTAATAAACATGTTGTTGGTTTCGCTGCAAAGATAAGTTTATTTAGCTCTTCCTGTCCTATAGTTGTAAAGCGGTGTAGTTGTTCTTAAGGGGCGATAATTGAGGCTGAATCATAAGACACCATAGAGGATTGTACATTTACAATTGTATTTCGGATGCTTTCTATTTTCTCATTGAAGTAATTCATAAAATCATTACAACTATACTGTAACGGAATATTTTGCTCTGGTGATGTCTGTTTATTTGTTAGTCTAGCCACGGTGTTAAATAAAAACCTTGGATTATTTTGGTTATTTTCTATTAGTTTGCGGAGATGCTCAGCCCTGGCTGCTTTTAGAGCCTTTTTATAACATGACATACTGTCTTTCCACGCGATTCTAAAGACTTCTAAATTAGTTTGTTTCCATTTACGCTCTAAGTTACGAGTTTCTCTCTTGATAACATGTGTAGTACTATTGTACCATGGTGCTTTAGTTTTCTCTCTAACCTTTTTTAATCTAATTGGTGCAACAATATCTAATGTACTAGAGAAAATGGTGCTCAAACTGCTAGTCATTTCCTCTAGTTCATCTGTTTGTTGGGGTTCACTGAGCAGCTGAGATAGATCATGACTTTTGAATTTACACATGGTTTGTCTTAAAGCATATTAAAAACACCACATAGACATATAAACAACATTTAAAAGCTTGATTTTCACACTTTAAAACGGATACATCCGTTGACCACTACTACATGTGTATCTTGCTCAAATGCAGCTACTTGTCTGTTTATATGAGAGCTGTGTGTGTGTAGGTTTGTGAATCTGTTGCTCAGTCACATGTCCATGGAGGAGCTGCGGGAGGAGGCGTGCGATTGTTTGTTTGAGATCATCAATAAGGGCATGGATCCTGTCGACAAAACCAAACTGGTGGAGTCTCTGTGTCGGGTGCTGCAGTCCGCAGGGTTCTTCAATGTGGAGCAGGTGTGTCAATACATCATCAATACAAGTAACCTACCATGTTGTCATGAGCAACTGATTTAAGTTTCAACATTACGTATCTTTGGTTGTAAAGTTGCTTTCAGAGAGTAAACTGGAAACAGTGTTTCTCGGTAGGGCTGAACGATATTGGCAAAAACATAATTTTTGTTTTTCTGTAATACAATTATTTTTATCATTTTTTTTTTATTTTACATTACAATAATATTATTATTGTAACACCTTTACAATAAGCAATGAAAAATACTTCTAAAGCATTTATTAATCTTAGTTGATGTTGATTTCAGCATGTACAAATATATTATTAAATATAGAAATATATTATAGTTGCAACTGTTAATATTTAATGGATCTGAATTATGAACGGCTGTATTTTTATTAACTTACATTAAGAAATATGATGAAATATTGTACCAAATGTATTGCTTATTGCTAGTTAATGCATTAATTAATTGTGAACTTAATGTAAAGTGTTACCATTATTACAATATATTTCTTATTTTGTTTACTATAAAATAATTTTATATTGATACTGAATTTGTGAATTTTTTTTTACCTTTGTAAAAAAAAGTGCATTACAAATCAAATGTATTATAAAAGAAATGTAATACTATTGTATTGTAAAACAAATCAAATATTTAATATAAATAATTATTTTATAGGACTATACCTTAATTTCTTCATTTTCAGATGTTAAACCATCAAGCTTTTTTTATTTTAGTGCCACGCATCACTCTGAAACCGATATAAGTGCATATATTTATTTAAATAAATTGCATCCTGCATGTTTAGACAATCGCTCTAATCGTTATATATTCAGTATATATAAGGTTGCATATCCTCCTGAGACCCAGAAAAAAAGTTTTTTGAATTTAGTTTTTTTTTTCTTCTTCATGTCATCACATTGTTTAGAGCATAAGAAAAAATGGAGAACAAAAAAAAAAAAAAACATTTTTGAAAAATTATATTTTATTCATATGTTATGCTATGTACTCTGTAGTGGACACCAGGACTCCGTTGTTTAAAAAATAAAATGACATGAAATTATATGTATAGGCAAAAACAATTGGATTTTTCTGGATGTTTCAGGATTTCTTTTAAGCAAAATTTGTATAAAGATGATTCTCAACTACGTTATGAAAGATATAACGAAATGAATTGATACATTTTATGCAATATGTGGGTAAAATGGCCATAAATTAATATTCCCATTCAATGCAATGTATCTATACACTGTATCTAATGTGCACATTGTGTTCTTGGAGTAACATTTAATGAAAAAAGAAGTGTAATAATTGGAGTAATAATTAGCAACATTTTAATAATAATAATATCTAATATTTCATAGGAATATTGATGTATAATTTATTTCCGTATTCACTTGTTGTGTCTCCCAAAATGCCTGATAAACATGATTTAAGTCCTGATGTCCTACAGTGGACATGAATGAAATCAATGTCCTGTTCTGTAACAAAGTCATTTTTTTTCATTTGAAACCCCACAACGTTTTCCTGAGATGTTGCTTTATGAAATACAATTTGAAAAGTAGCCTAGTCCGATTTAAATTATAATATATTATCGTATTTCCATAAGAGTGCTACATTTGATGACTAAATTAATGTCAGACATTTTTAATGAAGTTGTTTTCATGGTGAAACAATTACTATTACTTGTAATTGTTAAAAACAATTACTATTAATTACTATTGTAAAAAACAATTACTATTACTCCAATTACTATTACTTGTTGTATCTGTATTTGTATATGTGCACTGGAAGCCTCAGTACCAAAACAAATTCCTTGTGTGTGCAAGCACACTTGGCAATAAAGCTCTTTCTGATTCTGATTCTGAAACCACAAAACATTTGGTATCTCTGAAAAGCCCTGAATGTGCTCTTTACAGGACACCCAGGTGTGACATGTGACATGTATGATGTCAGAGAAATCCACTAAAATATAGTAATGTCCACTACAGTGGACAAAAGTCTATTCCTGGGTCCCAGGAGGATATGATGAAGACTGATTCAAGAATTGCTGTAACCAATTCATGATCTGTGTTTTGTCATCTGTGTGTACGTTGTGTCTATCAGGAGGAGGATGTGGATTTTCTGGCCAAGTTTTCTCGGTTGGTTAACGGGATGGGTCAGTCTCTGGTGCTCAGCTGGACTAAACTCAGTAAGACGGATTTGAAGGTTTCTGCGGAAACACTGCATGCCGTGGAGTCAAAGGTTCCCCTGATGCTACAGCTGCTAATTCATGAAGATGACGACATTTCAGCCAACATCGTGGGCTTCTGTTACGACTACCTGCATGTGCTCAAACAGGTACACACACATAATTATAAGACAATATTATATATCTACACAAGGGCTGGGTATCGATTCAGATGATTCGATTTTCGATTCTAAATTTGATCTCAATTCTCGTTTCGACTCAATGAATATAGATTTTAATACAAATCCTATATTTATATAAAAAGTTCACAAATGGTTAATAAAAAGAAGTTAAGAGCCACAAACCTGTATATTAAACCCTTTTTATTTTAGGTACTCTTGGGTACATTACAACAAAACCCAACTCTATTTTAAATGCATACAATGAATAGACAGGATTTTGATGCAAGATGAAAAATTGGACAAGTCAGAACAGTGGCATGCCTTGATCAAACAGGATCAGGTTATTTTGTTTAAGATAAAACACACATCAAATCTCAGTGTTAGCTGTAAAATGGAGGCTGCAAGCCAATGTCGATTTGTTGCCTTTAAGAATCGACTTTGAATCGACCACACTTTAAAACGATTAATTTGAAAAATATTTTTTTTTGCCCAGCTCTATCTTCACATGAACCTCATGTTTAACTTTGTGTGTTTGTGTTTTTCAGCTCCCAGCTCTCAATGAGCAGCAGAAGAGCAACGTGGAGGTACGGCAGCATCTCAGGCTCATATGCGTTAGTGTTGATTAGTGCTGTCGTTTATGATTGTTGTTGTCCTGCTAACAGGCGATCATGCTGGCTGTGATGAACAAACTCAAGTACGATGACGAGTATAATTTCGAGAATGAGGTCAGTGTGGAAAAGTCGGATCTGTTCTTAGTGTGCTTTGGCAATAAACGTACAGTGTTTGTCGCAACAACACTGTGTTTACAGTCGCGAGTGTTGCTTTCCCAAATTATGTCTTTGATTCAATTTCAGCTTTTGTGATTTGATAATCACACTAAGCCATAGGGCTGTCAAATAAAATTTAGAATTTCGAATAATCGTTGCACATGCAAAAAACATGCACATTTGAATGCAAAAACCGTGCATTCAAAATTTTGGTGCCAAGAGGCGCACGAGACATGATGATGATGTAACTGAAACGGTTAGCTTTTCCAGTTTTTATACCGTTTTCTCAGGTTACTGATGCATTTACACAGTTTTATGCACTATTGTAACCTAATTTTCTTTGCATGCACATTAAGGAAATTATATTTGATTTAAGAACAATGGTTTTAAAAGTTAATGCACTCTAAAAACTGAATGTCAGTTCAATAAAAGATGTGATGCTTGATTTGGTTTATATTTGCTTATTGCTCTCTCTTGTTGGCCCTCTATGTAGACAATACAGTATTTCTACCTGTAACATTAAGTATTGCCTTTAGAATTTGAATGTAACTCGAATTTTGCCAATATTTAAGAAAGAAATTTGAATTTAGCTTTTCAGTCATTTGACAGCCCTACTGAGCCATATTGCGATTTCGGGTTTATTTAGAAACATCTTGCTGCCCAATTATATAAATAGTTGTCTGTATATAAATATAGATTTGCTTCTCTCAGGGTGAGGATGAGGCCATGTTTGTCGAATACAGGAAACAGTTGAAGATGTTGCTGGATCGATTGGCTCAAGTCTCTCCTGAGCTTCTGCTGGAGTCTGTGCACAGAGTCTTCAACGCCACCATGCAGTAAGACATGAACCTGCACAACACACTGATATGGAGATATCAGAGAAAACAGTGTTTTCCTTGTTCTTTTTCAAGCTTCCTCTTGACTCTAAGAACCTGCAAAACAGGTTGTTCTGAAGTCTTCATTGTTATGAGTTATCACAGCCTTGCACTCATATAACCTTTAATAAATCCTAAATTTAAAGAGGATCTATTATGTCCTTTTACAAAGTCTTGATGTTGTTTCAGGCTCTACTAGAACAGGTTTTCCTGCTTGAATGTTGATTATTTTCCTCATATTCTCCATTGTTGCGGCTCCTCTCTTCCCAGTCTGTCAGTATCGCTCTGTTTACTTCCTATCTCTATGAAGCCCCTCCTTCTGGAAAGCACACTGTGCTCTGATTGGTCGGCTGGATCAGTGTGTTGTGATTGGTCGAGCGCTTCGAGTGTGTTTGGGAAATGTCCCGCCCATTTTCATATCCGCCAGTTTAACACACTACTAACTAACTCAACCAGGCCCGCCCCTTTATTCTGCGTATGAATTATTTAAATGAGGAATATTGGAACTAGTTCGTTCCCGGAAGAAACTCAAGACTACAATGGAGGCGTTTCAGAGAGTTCAGAAACACTGATATAGAGAATAACTTTTTTCATGCTCAAACAGAAACATTACACACTAAAGAAAGATGAAAAAAAGCAGAATATGTGCTCTTTAAAAGCCCATCTAAAAACATCACATGACTTGGGTACATTGATTTGTGTGTGTAGGAACTGGCAGACGGTGCAGTTCATGGAGGTTGAGGTGGCCATCAGGCTGCTGTATATGCTGGGTGAAGCTCTTCCCACGTCTCATGGAGCGCATTTCTCCGGAGACACGGCTAAAACCAGCACGCTGCAGGCCATGATGAGGACGGTAAGACTAGCATTCTGAGCGAATAGAAGATTAGCACGTTTACATGCACACCGTAGCCGACAGAACGTGGCTGTTTGGTTATCTGACAGGAAAAAGTTGCGTTTACTGATTTTAAAAAAATAATAATTTGCTGTGCTTACTTGTAGCTGTGTTGTTTAATTTTTTATTTTAGTTTAATAATAGTTGTATTCATATTTTGAATTAGCTTTTATTTTTATAATTTTAGTTTTAATCATGTTAATTTGTTTAATTTTAAAGGTGCATTGTGTAATATTTAGGAGGATATGTTGACAAAAATGCAATATATTATACATAATGTTTCAATGGTGTATAAAGACCTTACATAATGAACCATTGTTTTTATTACCTTAGATGAGCCATTTCTATCTACACACACACCCTTACATTAAAATAGCAATTTTGCGCCACTGTTTCTACAGGAGCCCTAAACGGACAAACTACTACAGAGCGCTTTTCGTCACTATGTTGTTCTTCGTGCAAAGTATCTAGCTAATAAAATACTGACACAACGATGAGCAAGTAACAGTAATATTCACAATAACATATCGTTTTACTGAATAATTAAGTAAACATAATTTCTTAATTTATCTTTGTAAAGAAACCTCGTTGCTTAACTGGCTACTCTCTGCCGTCTCAGACGACGACATCACTTCCTGTCGGCCACCATAACTTCTGTTGGTTGCAATTCCTAACCTCACCACTAGATGTTGCTAAAACTTACACACTGCACCTTTAAATCATTTCGTTATGTGCTTTTATAATTTTAAAAGTTTAGTTTTTTTTAAATATTGCTAATTTATTTTTATTTGTTTTAGTTTTCATTTCCAGGTAATGGTTTTAGTCCTTAACATTTTTAATTTCAAATTTTCATTTAGTTTTTCAACTAAAATATGTATTTTATTTCAGATTTATTTCTCTCTCTCTCTCTCTCTATATATATATATATGTTCTAAATAAGAAATATTTCTACTGTAATATTTCTGTAATATTTCACATTGAAATAAAGTATATAAGAAAATATATAGTAATAATAATTCTATTTTACAACATTGTGCATGTAAACATTCTCAATGAAAGAACGAGTGAATAATTCGGGCACAAATTAAGGTCTACATTATGATGACAGTTCTCTGATTCTGTGTGTGTGTGTGTGTGTGTGTGTGTGTGTGTGTGTGTGTGTGTGTGTGTAGCTCATCTCCTGTGGCGTGAGCGGGTATCAGCATTCCTCTGTTACTCTGGAGTTCTTCGAGACCGTCGTTCGTTATGATAAATTCTTTCTGGTTGAGACGCAGCACATTCCCAGTGTCTTGGTGAGTGTTTCAAGCCTGTTATTCAATTACACTCCTTTTCACAAGGTTGATTTTATGTGTCACCCATTATTTAAACACATTTAGAGTTGTGAGGGTGGTGGAGATTTAGTTCGACCTGAGTTTTGAGAGATTTTTGTGTTATTTATTTATTTTGTTCAGATGGCGTTTTTAGACCAGCGTGGTCTGAGGCACAGCAGTCCGAAGGTGCGCAGTCGAGTGGCTTACCTGTTCTCACGGTTCATCAAAACCCTGCAGTGAGTCACGCATGCAAATACAGCATCCGTTACACTGTATGATCACGCTATCATTTATTTAAGTGCTTTTAAACCATTCAAGCACGATAAGACACGAAATGAAGCTCAAATATATACTGGTGCAATTTTAGCAGACAAATGGAAATAATGAATCAAATGTCTGTAAGTGCATCACTAGTAAATGTTACATTTGACAGAATTTTACAGTACATGAATACATTTTATCAATGTTAATATTAAATTCTCATTTATTTGTATAGCGCTTTTTACAATACACATAATTTCAAAGCAGCTTTACAGAAAATGTCCACATTACAATTTAGAGTGATCTGTTATCAGAGAAAACTGTCTAAGTTATGTATTTCAGAAATGTACATATACAAATCACAGTCAGCAAAAAAATGTATTAATTTAAACAATGTAATTTTTCGATGAGCTCACTGAAGTAATGAATACTTGGTGGTTAACAAATGATTGACATATAAAAAATTGTAGCATTGGTGCCTGTTGATTCAGAGTTTGCATCATCTGATAATACTCTTTCTTGTTTATTTGTGCAGTAAACACATGAACGCATTTATCGAGGACATACTCAGCAGAATACAGGACCTGTTAGAACTCGCTCCGCCGGTAAAACAGCTTATAAAAATCAATTAGCTGCATTTAAACATGCTGTAAACGTCTACTTTATGTGCTGTCTCTCTGTCTCTCCAGGAGAATGGGTTCCCAGCGCTGCTCAGCAACGATGACCAGCTGTTCATGTTTGAGACGGCCGGCGTGTTGATCGTGAACGGAGACAGTCCGGCCGAACGCAAACAGGCTCTGATGCGAAGCCTTCTCACGCCGCTAATGGAGGCGTTTCGGATGCTACTCGCCAAACTGCCACAGGAGGGCGATGAAGAGAGACAGGTGGCGCTGGCGGACTGTCTGAGTCACGCTGTGGGGTTTGCCAGGTAAACACACACACACAGCTGAACTGATTTGCAAAAATAAATCAAACTTTTAAAGCGGTTTAAGGCAAGACACCACAGGTGAATAAGGGAAACTATAACTAATAGGTATTACCATAATTCCCTTGTTTATTAACCACAGTCCATTAAAGTAGTCTATAATTTATTCTTTAAAACTTATCTTTGATCACCAAAATGACATATTTAAACGTTTTTCCTTGAATTTTTTTTTTTTGCGTGAAATATGAATGGAATCCAAAAGGAAAGTGCAACGCAAATATGTGATATCGGCTACATAAAATTATCATGAGAGCATCATTATAATTGTGTGCTTGGGACATGACTTTTGTTTGTAATCAGGCTCTCAAAAATTATTATAAAATTTGGATTTAGATTTATTGGCCAATATATCAGTCATCGATTACACTTTATATTTGAAAGTCGGTGTCGGACAAAATTTTCATATCGGTGCATCCCTAAATACAGTAGTCAATGTTTGAAGTGGATAAAAAAAAGTTAATCAAAGTTGTCCTAAGACAAGAACAGGCATTGTTCAAAATTCATGTATAACTTTGAAAGGTTTTGATCCACTTCAAATGTTGACTACTGTATAAGAGATTCTATTTTAGTTCATGACATAAGTTGGCGCTACCTAAAAAAGCTTGTCCAAATACAGAGCAACTTAAAATCATTGCAAGACAAGTATTTGATATATCATTCGATTCGCAAGCTCTCGATTCGACTCAATGAATATAGATTTAATACAAATCCTATATTTATAAAAAAGAACTGAACATAAGTTTACAAGTGGTTAATTAATAAAAAAAAGTATATTAAACTTTTTATTTTAGGTACACTTGAATACATTAAAACAGAACCCAACTCTATATTTCAAATGCATACAATGAATAGACAGGATTTTGATGCAAGATGAAAAATTGATGCTGAAAATTGGACAAGTCAGAACAGTGGCATGCCTTAACCTGATCCTGTTTGATCATTTTGTTTAAGATAAAACGCATATAAAATCTCACAGCATTAGCTGTAACATGGAGACTGCAAGCCAACGAACAGTGGAGGAAAACTAATACTGGCTTCTGGGTGATAATTCACCCAAAAATTAAAATTCTGTCATTTATGAATGTATAAATTTATTTATTCTATTGAACACAAAAGATGATATTTTCAAGAATATGGGTAACCAAACTGGTTTTGGTCTCCATTGACTTTTTTTTCCATCAACTGTTTGGTTAGAGAAAACTAGTAATAAGATTAACGTTAATCTTATGTTCAGTGTTTGCGGAAATAAAATGAAAAAAATAAATTTGTGTCCTTTGAGAAGCGACCACATTTTAAAAAACGATTAATCTGAAAATCGATAAAATTTTAAATCGAAGGCACACAGAGTCCGAAATTTTTGCATTCGTTTTTTCATATTCGTAATCCGCTGGCTCTGAATTGTCAAAACGCCTCTCAAAATGCTACGGATGCGAAAAACGCAGAAAATCGAATTCGATCTGATATTTTTTTTTAAGACGGGCAAAAGTTTCGGAGGCAGCGTTTAAGCGTGATTGATTTAACGTGAGGTCGTATTTATTTTTAACGTGCGAAAATTTCAGACTCAGTGTGCAAGGACCTTTACTTGTCTGTCCAGTATTTCCAGTAATTTGCTGCTCTTCCTCAGCCGCACCAGTAAGGCGTTCAGTAATAAGCAGACGGTGAAGCAGTGCGGCTGCTCGGAGGTTTATCTGGACTGCCTGCAGACGGTCCTGCCGGCGCTGAGCTGTCCCGTCCAGCGAGGCCCGTTACGCAGCGCCGTCCGCTCCTTCATCCACCGCATGATCATCTGCCTGGAGGAAGAGGTGCTGCCCTTCATCCCTGCGGCGTCGCAGCACATGCTGAAGGACTGCGAGCCTCGAGACCTGCAGGAGTTCATTCCTCTCATCAGTCAGATCACAGCCAAGTTTAAGGTAGGGCTGCACGAATTATCAAAGTAAATCTTCCCTCTCTGGTCATTTTGACCTTAAACTCTTACATTTGAAAAATTGTGTTCATCAGAGGGGTCCAAGACAGTAGGACTTTTTTCGCACTTGAACCACGAATTAATCGAGGAGTTTTTTGGTTGCAATTTAAAAAAGTAAAAATATTTGACCCCCATAGGTATTAATGGGATGCTTCAGTACACAGAAAAACCTAAAAATGCTCAATTCTAACTAAAAATGCTAAAAATGTACTAAAAAAATGTAATGTTTACATGTGTATCTGAATGCATACTGAAGAGAACTGACTTTAGGACCCAGAGGAACAGATGATTTGCTCCATATTGAGATGTTAGCCTAGCCTGGGAAAACCCAGACGAACTACCGGCAAATTTAGATTTGCTCTGCAAGTTAGTGTGGCGAAGAGCTCATTCAAGCTCATTTCCAATCTTTCCAAATCGAGGCACCAATCACAAATGTTGAGGCGGGCTTTACAAGATGACGATCGATCTGATTGGTTTTAGGTCTATCCAGTTGCGCCCAGAGGCATTTGAGTGACGTCAGTTGGTGACGCCCCTTTGGAAATGAGCTGTCAATGAACCTTCCCCAGACCCTAACTCAGTTACAACTGAGAAGGGTCTGGTTTTAACCAGGCTAATGTTAGCCCTAACCATTCCTAACCCATCTAGTGACAAGAGTCAAAGAAACATCATGTTGTTATATTATTATTTTTTACACAAGAGCTCGGCAAAGACATCTAATGTAATAACGAATAATCCAAATAAATGATCATAATCCATTTTTTTTGTGGAATTATCAATGTAATCAATCAACTGGTGAAGTATGGTGATATCTATTAGTTTTTTTTTTTACCCTATTCACATGGGGTGTCTTAATATTACACAACTGTAATGGACTCTCTTGTTCTCCCAGAACCAGGTGTCTCCTTTCCTCCAGGAGATCTTCATGCCTCTGGTGATGGCCATATTCGAGGTGTTGTCTCGTCCAGCGGAGGAGAACGATCAGACGGCTGCGCTGGAGAAACAGATGTTGAGAAGAAGCTACTTCAGTTTCATTCAGACCATCGCTAGCAGTGGCATGAACGAGGTCATGGCCAGTCAGGGTGAGACGCCACTGCTGTCCTGGGGTGTGTTTCCCAAAGCCATCGTTAGCCAACTAAGTTCGCAAGTTCATTCGTTATCAGCTGTTCAACGAGTCGGTGTTTGAACATTCGCAAACAGCGTTGTGTGTTTGGAACGACAGAAGCAAGAGTTTCTTGTTTTTATAACATGTGGACTTAATAAATCCTTATCTTGAGCCAAATAAGCAAGTTAACATTCAGTACAATCTGTATCTTTTATTTAGAATATATACAAATTAGGGGTGTAACGTTTCATCTACTGTATCGATTTATATTCCTATTATCCAACTACATCGATCTGTGTATGGCAAGTTGGCCTTCCGGACGACATATATCGATCTAACATCGTTTTAAAAGGTAATCAATTGATTGTATCGATACTAGGAAATAACGCATTGGATTTAAGCAGACTTCAGGGCTCTCAAGTGTCACGCATTTCGGTCTTTCGTCACGCACTGCCGCCACACATTGTATTTCTCACGCGGAAAAACTATTTATAATATATTTAATAGGCCGCAGTGCCAAAAATTTCTCTGGCCGCGCCGCTTTCACTGTGGAACCGTCAGGAATCAAGCGTGTCTCCCCTGGTGTTAGTCGAGCTACACAATAGCCAATCAGAAAATAGCACTATTGTATCTGGGTAAGATTTAACGCAACAACCAATGAAAAAAAATTTAAATTCTCATGAAACAACTCCATTCCCACGACCCGTTCAACCACCCAACCATATTTGGCTAAAAAGTCACAATCATTTCGGATCGTATCGTTCTAAATGAACTAATATCGTCCTTGAATTGTATCGACAACCAAGAATCGTGATACGAATCGAATCGTTGTTAAAACAAATCATTACACCCCTAATACAAATGTCATTTACGTCTTTTAGTTTGTCAAGAGAGCGAACATGCTCTAGTACGCAAGAACGAGCCTTTAGGTGCGACCCAAATCACGTACTTCTGCACTATTCTACACCATTGTGTAGTATAAATAGTGCGAGTAGTGCTGTAACGCTCTGCCTAATCAAGGCAGGATACACCAATTCTATCAAACACATTTATAGAGGGTCGAGAACGAATATTTTGTGCTCACAATGTAAACAAAACAACAAGCAAGATTAAATGACAACCCAAAGTGTATTAAATAGAACACACCGAAAATCAATATATACAAAAATGTATGTAAGGGATTGTTCCAGTCCAATGTTGTGGATTGCGTCGGCCTCACCGGTAAACCGTTTAAGTCCGGGCACACGATGAGGAACAGCGCTGTCCTGTGAAGCGATCTCCAAGTGTGTATATCCTCATGGAGTCAAACAGTCACAGTCAATGACAGTTTACGATCGATTGTTAATCCAAAAGAGCAATGGTAACGTTTTTCCTCCTGAATGCCGGTAAGCCGGCTCCCTTTATCGGAAGTGAACGTATGACGTCACTGGGATTGAGAAAACAGTAAAACCAACACTCGACAGGGGCAACAAAACACCAGGGATTATTTAATATAAGAATGGCTGACATGTATAACTCTTTAATTAGTTTAATAAGTATAAATATCCCCTTTATGTGGCCGCACTACAGTGCGTTCACTGAAAATTGTAAAAAGAAAGAGTGCACTTTAAGTGCCTGGATGATGCACCGAAAAAACGAAGGTTGGACACTTCATGCACTCGACTAGCAAAGCTTTAATAACGTAGCGGAAGGGAGGGGCATCAGACTCCGATGTTGAAAGACAAAATAAACGTTTAAAGTGCATACACTACACGGTTGAGTACATAGTGTAAAAGTGTATAGTGCGTCATTTGGGACATAGCTTATGATTGAATCTGGAAATAAAGCAAATAACTGAGAAAAATATGAGAGAGTCTTTAGATGACATGTCCGTTATATATAGCAAAACATCTAGCATTAATTCGATCTCAAACAGATTCATTAAAAGTAGTTATTACTCCATCACCTGCGTGACATCATTAACCAACGTGTTTGAACGACCAATTTGCAACAATATGGTTTCGGGAAACAGTCGTGACTAGCTAGTTGATTTCTTCAAGGATGTATCGTACTATGATAGTTAAAGGCCGTGTTGCAGGGTTAATTTTTCAACGAATTTGTGCAATTTGCTTGTTGGTAATAAACATTTAAACTGTTATTCATTCTATTTTATGTTGTTGGGTATCACAAAACGGAATATAATACGAAGAAGTAGGTACTATCTTACAGTGGTTTGCAACGATTCTCCTTTCCCCCACAATGCATTGCATTACGTCACCTTGGGGAGAGAATTTACCAAAGCCCGCCTTGAGAGCATTGAGAGTGACTAGAGACGAGTAGTAGACGAGAGTATTCAGATAGCGCAGATTATAGATAAATACATAGATAGATAGACTAGATCAGGGCTCAACATAAAAAAAAAATCCCCACTGGCCCCCAGGGCCAGTAGATCAGAGTTTTACTGGCCCCTTCTATATTTTTACTGGCCCTGAAAGAAATAGAAGGAAAAGCACTTTTCCATTAAACTGCATTTATTGTATACATTAGGATTATTTTTTCTTGTCCCCTCACAATGACAGTAAACGAATTATTACATTACATGAGTGATGAGTAATGTTACATAGGCTATATTTTCACTTCAAAATGGTGAAATTAGACAAAAGTATATTAGTTTGCCTGATTATTTTTGTCATTCGTTTAACATTTATGACCTAAAAAACTGTCAATGAAGAAAAAATGAAGAACGCGCTGAATCTGATTATAACAAGACTGAAGCGAACACGAATTTGTGCAGCTTACACTTAACCACACATTTTTAGGGGGACTAGGCAGAAGTTTAGGGGGGAATTTCATTACACTATTTTTAGATAACCGGCCTGCCGACGGGCTATGCATTTTGCATTTTGGTCGGCTTTTGTTGTAAATTTCCGGCAAACGAAACAGTACATGCCCTCATCGCCTTTCTCCACCCAGGTGTACTGTGTTTTCCATGACACTAGAAATTAGGACTGGGCGATATGGTCAAAAAATCATATCTCTGTATTTTTTGGTTAAATGGCGATATACGATATATATCTCGGTACTTTCTATGTTTTTCTATTTGGATAAAGAAAATCTGTATTTATTTAAAAAAATGTTATTTCACATCCTGCTCAATGATATCCAAACAATGTTGATATTGAAGGATATGGAAACAAATATAGGGAATGTAATGTAGGCTATGCAATATATTATGTGCAAAAAGGTGGTTAAAATCACATTACATTCTAACATTGTAACATTACAATCTAAAAACAAAAATAATGCTTTTGTTTTTAAAATGACTAAAGGCTAAACTAAAAATGAAAATAAAAACAAAAGCACAAACTAATTATATTAGCCTGCATTTGATTACCCCATTATAATGCTCACTTTCATAAAAACATACTTTTAGGTTTAAAATTCCACATATGGCACATTTATTGTCTCCAACAATAAATATTTAGCAATATGTATATTTTAGTCAGAATTATTGCGCTACTATTCTATTGTGCTTGTCTGTTTGGCGCGCATGCGCGGCGGCGCTCGTTCACAGAAGCTTGAATATTAGCGGAGATTCACTTGCAGAGGGCTCGTCCTCTCCTGACAGTGAAATTGACATCTGTTTGACTTTCTAACATTTACAGATGGAGAATATACCTGTGAAATGTAAGTTAAGCACTGAGGAAAGCACCACGTCTAAAACGCATTAAACAGCGCAAGTATTTATCTGTCAGTCAGCAACAGTATCTGTCAGAACATCTGAAAGGCAAGCTGCTTTAGGTCCTGTTCACATATAGCGCCTAAAAACGCGTAGAAAACGCTAGGCGCGCCGCGTTCTCCTTTTTCCAAAGCGCTAGGGCGGTTGCGCTCCGGAGGCGTCGAACGCTGCTAAGCGCAACCATCAGCTGCGCTCTCCGTTACAGCAAGGAAAACGCTTGCAGCTTTCTGAAAGTTGAGATGTTTTTATCTCGATGCGGCGCGGACGCGCTTGGAAAAAACGAGCGCGTCGCACCGCGACGACTCGCTTCCATTATGAGCGCGCCTACATTTGAAATAACGAACTTGAGCACGCAAAAGACGCGATATGTGAACAGGCCCTTAAACTTGTTAACTATATCTTACCAGTTATTTTGAAGCGCTAATATAAGCTTGTGTCACGTTTAATTAGGACAAATTGTACTATGTTCTTTCACTGCAGGAGCTCACACTGCGTACTCCCAGAGAATGTCTAATATATCCTTTTAGACGGCTTTGGTACTCCGCTATTTTTCAGATGTGCTCGTATCAAACTAATGTATCAATATAAAAGTAGCCTATTGCCTCATTCCATATCGTTTAAAAAAAATCGATATACTGTATACAAACTCGATTTACCGCCCAGCCCTACTAGGAATGTCCTCTTTCTCGTATCAGCCTCGTAGTTCTTTGACATTTTAACACGTTATAAATAACCTGAAGTAACATTGACAGTTGACACTCTTCGCGCCACTGTATATGACGTTTGCTGTTTGTTTAGTTGATGGCGACTGGCCAATCAACTAGCCCGACATACTCTTTTACTGGCCCCGGGCCATCGGGCCATTGCTTATGTCGAGCCCTGCTAGATATATAGATAGACATAGATAGGCTAGTATATGCGGCAACTGCACATCCAATGGCGCGGGCGCCTCTGACGTGCGACCAACTCTACGTTGTCAATCTACCTACTATATATATTTCTATCTATTTATCTACCTAGCTGCTAGCTATCTATGCTATCTATCTCTAACGTTATGCTATCTGGCTGTCTGGCTATCTCTCTCTATACCGCCCACACAAGCACCTGCCAAACACAGCGACAGACATGCGGCGGCAACGTTTGCAACAACATTTTCACTGGAGGAAGAGATAAACGCTTAGAAACGCCCATATAAGTTAGCTAGCATGATGCCTTCTATTTCTGGATGACAAAGACAACGTTTACCAGTACTACGAAAAAAATAACGGTACTTATCTGAACTAACGTCATGATCACTGCCACTAGATATAAAGAAAACGTTGATTTTTCACTCGGTGCTATTCAATGACAGTAAAAAAATATGTGTCGTTATTGTGCACTGCTGCTCGTAGACTAGCTCCAGTGCTCATTGCTGCGTTGCTAAATGATAGCAACTCACCAGGACACTTCAACTCTCCACTCATTCTCCTCGGACCATGCATTTAATTGGCTTTGACGGCCATCAGTTCTTGGCAATTCCTCATTTGCCCTCTCACGTCTGGCAGGTTCGAAATTATACGGCTTGGGCCATCATACATGTTGGCTCTTGCCACCGCTTCCTCATCCCAGTCAGTCGCCATAGTTCTAATACTAGGCTGAGGCTACCGTACCTTTCATCCACTTCTCCCCAACGTGAAGTCATCACCGAATTGCGTAAAAAAAAACGTTAATACCAAAAACGTAAAAAACTGGTCTTTAAGACCATTTTTGAGACATTTTAAAAATGATATACATATCTTGAGTGATTTATGTACCCATTAATCGACAGTGGTGGTTAACCTGCAACATGGCCTTTAAGTAGCGAGTTACGGCGTTGTACGAGAAACACACCCCTGTTCAGAAAACACACCACACAACCTGTGCGCCTGAAAACATGAACTGACTGAAACACTGTGTGTTCGGCAGGAGCTGAGAATATCGAGCGTGTGCTGTTCACCATCATCCAGGGAGCCGTGGACTTCCCAGACCCTGTGGCCCAGAAAACATGCTACATTATTCTGTCCAGACTGGTGGAACTCTGGGGTACGGAAACACTGAGGCTTCACTTTCAAATACAAATTTCCTGATAATTTACTCGCACACGTCATCCAAGATGTTCATGTCTTTCTTTCTTCAATGGAAAAGAAGGTTTTTGAGGAAAACATTCCACGTTCAAAGTCACGACACGATCCCAGCCGAGAAATAAGAGTCTTATCTAGCAAAACGACCTGTCATTTTCTAAAAAATATAAATAATATACTTTTTACCACAAATGCCCGTCTTGTACTATCTCTGAGATGCGCCACGCATTACGTCATCACGTTGGAAAGGTCACGCGTGACATCGTTAAACATCCAGGATGTGCACATGTAAGGACCATTTTAAAGTATAAACAGACGCAAATACATATAAATATGTGAAATTCAACATACAATAACTTTGAACGGTCCTCCTACTCTAAATTTGTAAAAACTGACGCGTGACCTTTCCAACGTGATGCTGCGTGGCGCATCTCGACGGGCATTTGTGTAGTATATAAATATATAAGTATATAAAAATATATTTTTTTTAGAAAATGACCCTAGATAAGACTCTTATTCCTCGGCTGGATCGTGTCGAGACTTTGAAGCTGCACTGAAACTCACATTTGGACCTTCAAACCGTTGGACCCCATTGAAGTCACTATATGGAGAAAATCCTGGAGTGTTTTCCTCAAAAACCTTAATTTCTTTTCCACTGAAGAAAGAAAGACATGAACATCTTGGATGATGTGTGTGTGAGTAAATTATCAGGACATTATTTGAAAGTGAACTACTCCTTTAAGCACAGCAGAGTCATGTGCACCTGAACACATGATGTTCTTTAGGCCAGGGTTATTATCGTTAACTAAAACTGAAAAACATTTGTTAATTGAAATAAAGCTTAAATTAAATATAAATATTAGTTGAAAATTTTAAACTAAACAAGTTGAAAATGTTGCCTTGGCAATAAACTGATATAAGTTTGTTGAAACAATTAAATTTGAAATAAATAAAAACTTTATATAAATTATAGAAATATAAATGAACATAACTAAATATATATAAATTAAAGATGATTTGAAATATGAATAAAAAATAATAAAAAACAAATAAATGGGTTCAGGCAGCATCTTGACTTTTAACCAGGTTCATTAACTAAAACGATTACAAATATTTTTGTTAATTGATATGGAGCTGCAATAAATAAGATTTATTAACAACAAAAACGATTACAAATATTTTTGTTGATTGATATGAAGCTGAAATAAAATATTAAATGGATCAATTAAATAATGTGAAACTTACTGAAAAAAATTAAGTTGAAGCATTAGTTTTAGATTAGTTTATTTATCTAAAAATAAATGTAATTTAAAACTAATTAAAATTAAAGTGTATTAACTTAAAAAAAGCATTAAAACTGACAAAATTATTACAAAATAAACTTAAATGAAAACTGTAAATATAAAAATAAAAGCTAATTCTAAATATTAACATAACTATAATAGTATATATAAATAATGCTTTTAACACGTTCTCTTTCTCAGGTGGAAAAGACGGTTTGGTGGGATTTCCAGATTTCATTTACAAGCATATCGTCCCAGCATGCTTCATGGCCCCTCTTAAACCAACCTTTGACCTTTCAGATGCCCAGACGGTTCTGGTAAGTAAGACGAGGCTTTTATAAACCGCTTGTATTAAATATAAATGTTGATTTGTAATGATTTGCTCTTCTGTTACAGACGCTGTCGGAGTGCACACTGACTCTGCAAATGATTCATCTCAAAAGAGTGAGTCTTTAAGGAAAACACAACGCTGAGTAATAACAATAACTATAGTTATTTAGTATTTAATGCTTGATGTCTGGTGTTTGCACAGGGGCCGGAGTGTATTCAGTTTCTTCAGGAGTATCTGCCGTCGCTGCAGGTCTCGCCTGAAATCACACAGGTGATGAAATGACACGCTGAGACATATTTACGCTTCATTTGATGAAAACACAAGGTTTTAGGAAGGGTAGGGCCCTGGCATTTTTTCAACATGGAAAATCGTGGACTCCAGTCATAAAAATAGAAGTTATGCTTTTCACCATTACATTTGAGAAAACTATAGTCACACAAACTCAAAAAGCTCTTCACAACAACCCGTAAAAATAAAAGTTCGGTGTTACTTTAAGAAATTGTTACAAAAAATATATACAGAATGTACCTCTCAAAGTAATATAATTATTTAAAAAATATATTATTAAATCTTTATAAGAAATATTTAAAAAAATAATAATTTAAAAAGCAAACCTCTGTTGTGCAGCACTTTAAGTTTTCATTTGATTTCAATTTCTTTATGCCTTCATTTGATAACCATTGTTTTTGACAAATACAAATTTGCATTAAATCATGAATCCAGAAAAATTTAATTAGACAATTCATAGGGCCCTATTAATGGTGTGGTTTTAATAATTTATTAAATTGTTAAAAGTTTTATGAATTCAATTGATTAGACATGCTTTTTAAATATTAATTTAAACAAACCAGTAATACGGAATTCAGAAAAAATTAAATGGAAAACATGGAATTTGGGTAAAATCAAGCGTTCTAAAAATTATTTAACCTTAAAGTCCCCCTGTAGTCCATAATTTTATCCCTTAACACATCTTTAATCACCAAAATTACATGTAACTCGACAACCTTGCCTCATTTAGTATGCGCGGTTCTATGAATATGCAAATGAGTCCCGCCTCCACTCAGCTCAGAGATCCACTCGTTGACGATCACACGTTGATCTGATTGGTTACAAGGTCGTTTGTGACGTCAGAAACACCAGCGATTTCAAACCGTGTTTTTGAGACTGTCTTTGGTTCACTGCAGTTTTAAGGAGAAAATACTCAGCAATGCTGTCGACTTATGAATTTACACATGATTTGTCTTAAAGCATATTAAACAGGGGGACCAACAACTAGATTTGAACACTTTTTTTTGTTACTTGCTTAAGTTATGGCAACAATATGTATTTGATGGTATTAGTCCGAAATATCAGAAGTGCAGTATTATGATGGCACTTTTATTTTGGTCAAATATCTGATTTATTTAAACTTTTTTTCTTCTTAGGAACTGTGTCAAGTGCTTCAGCAGCCGGACGTCAAGGTCCTGAAGAACTACATGAAGGTATTTCAGGGGATTTATGGCTGAAACACTTAATTCATGTTGTTTTCAGAGATCATTAAATGTTAGATGTGACTTAACATGCTGTGTCCTCTGTGTGTTTAGGTTTTCTTCCAGCAGGCCAAACTTTAAAACTGGAATTGTCAAGCGGAGCGTTTCAGGGGCTCGGCAGTCGACGCCACTTACAGACCACCATAATGACAGAGCTTATCATAGGAGCTACTTTTGCACTTAAAGAAGCTTAACCACGGACACGGACCCCCAACAGGAGTCACGTAGGGATTGGCTGTCACGTGACAGTGACCACGCCCCCACACTGACCTTGGCCCAATCAGAGTTGTGCTCTCCATTGGAGGTTCAGCCACCTGGACTGGTCTGTGATTGGACGAGACGGAGAGTAGGTGGGGTTTGTGAGGGTGGGCGGGGCTTCAGTCCTGGACAGAATTCCAAGGGAAAGACACGAGTTTAATGCTTTTCCATTGAAATATGCAGGAAAAAAATGCTAATTGTTTGGAAATATGACTTAAATGTTACAGAAAATTACTAGAATGAATTTAATGAAATGTTTATTTTTTGTGTGCGCTTGAGAAATCCGGATTTTTCTGTTTAATTTAATTTTTCTTTTTTACTTCCAGAAATGAAGCATAGGTTTTAGTTTGACGTGACGAGGTTAACAAATGGAAGTGCTCTTGATGTGGGCTCAACCTGGCAAATCATTTTAGGTCTTTGCATTTATTTTCATTTTTCCCAATTGTTAATAAACTGCTAATTTATCAGCAATCCCCCAGTTTTCCATAAATAACGTGTACTTCGGCATTCCCATCAGAGCTGTACATCGTTTCAGAATAAACTGAACACTAACTGTTTATCTGCTCCGTCACAGTCTTGCGATTCGCTGTCGTTTAATGCCTTTAAAGCCCATTTGAAATATGCAATACGTGTAATGTTACTGACTGTGAAAATGCTACGAGGTGGTTTGATCCTTGGATCTGCAGTGTGAATGTTTCGGTTGGGTTACGCTGCTAGGAATCATTTTGTTGGGAAATTTAATTTAATCTCTCATCATAGAGTCTATCTGACGTGCATTAGCGTCAGTCTCTTTTGTTAGAATGACATTTTTGACAATCTGTGTTGGATTTTGTGAGTCACTGCACATGTATTAACCCTTTCATCCCTGGATCCCACTTCAGATACAAACCCATCAAAGGACACATGGAAATGTTTGGGCAAATCACACTGGCTTTAATGGTTGAGAATCATGATGGGGAAAAAGGTATCCCAATATATATGGATGAAGCACTTTGCCATTATGACTGTTAAAGATTGTTTCTCTCATAATCCATGAGTCTTTGCTTCAGACTTGCTGTGATTTACCCAACACACACCTGTTACACAGTCCTGCTCGTCAAGCCCACTGTTTATGCCAAATAAGAGGAGAGAAAGACATGAAAGGTAGACTGTAAACTTGATTTATTTTTGATATGCTGGGACAAGCCCCTCTCACTCCCTTTTGTGGATCTTTTGTCATGACCAATAAAGTATTTACTAATCTCAGTGTGCTTTCCAGCTGTAGTTGATTCAACACAAATTAATGATCAGCTCTAAGTGAAAACTTTTTACCTTTAACCCCAAACGAAACAAAAATAACGCTGACGCCATAGGAAACTGATTGCGTTCAGTATTAGGGCCTTCGTCACAATGTTTTAACCTTTAATCACAGCGATGGGTCTGAGTTTGATGGCCTTTTTACTGATGCCGGCGTCATGGCACGTGTCCACCACATCTGTGACGTTCTTGTAGGATTCAGGAGCCTGGTGTGCAAGACAACAACACGTGTTAAAAGTGTGCACTATGATTTAATCAGCTATTCTACTTCATTTCTTTCAGCTTTTTCAGATGCTTACAATTAGTTGATTAAAGAGGTCATGACATGGCTTTTTAGTTTTATTTTAATATGTTCCTCGAGGTTCACTTCTAATGTTAAACATTTTTTGCACCAGAAAACTTGTTATTTTCACTGTTTTCCACTGTTATGATTGGCTAATGTCACTGCACAGGAAACATTATCCATATAAAACCATAATTTACAGACGAAGCATTATGAAATCATTTACTTGCAGTTTGTGATGCAGCTGCTGTTTATAATGAGGATGTTTAAATGGTACAAAGACCTCTTATATTTCAAATGATAAAGGCAAATTTGATTTCTCATGTCATGACCCCTTTAAAAAAAATACAAACAGATGAAATTTCCAATTTAATGGCAATTCTACTTGATCAAGTCTTCAATCCCAGGTCTGCTAATAAAAATTAAAGATTAATCAATTTGTTCCTATTTAGGTCACAAAACAAGTTGAATATAATAGCATAAATATTCAATGCGTTTTATTCTAGAATGATTATTGAAAAAATAAATATGAAAAATCGTGTCATTTAAAAAAAGCAAACTGCTGACTTAACGCTACTCTACTAGCTTAACAGTTAAACAAAATAAGGTCACAAAGCAACTTGAAATATAATTAAATTATTCAATGCATTTTATTGTGATTTAAATTAAATATACAAATCTAAAAAAGAAATAAAACAACTTTCTGAAATCTACAAATACAGTGCTTAGTATAAGTGAATACACCCATGCTAAAGTTGAATAAAAAGAGGAATAAAAAAATCTTTTGGAAATTAATCTTAAGGGCTTAATTAAAAAGAGGAAAAATCCAACCTTTTAGGACACCAATTTTCTTTGTGAATGAATGTGTCGTAAATAAATAAATGTTCTTCCTTAAAATACAGGGTGCATAAGTCAGGACACCCCTATGTTAAACTCCCATAGAGACAGCAGATTTCATGGATCCAGGATAATATGCATCCTGATAAAGTTCCCTTGGCCTTTGGGATTAAAATATCCCACATCATCACATTCCCTTCACCATACCTAGAGATTGGCATGGTGTTATTTCAGTTAGCCTAATAGCTGGTATGATTAGCATTGAGAGATGATCTTATGGAAAGTTCCCCATGCCGCTCTCTAGATATGATGAAGGGAATGTGATGATGTGGGATATTTTAATCCCAACATGTCCTGACTTATGCACCCTGTATTTTAAGGAAGAACATTTATTTATTTACGATACATTATTCATTCACAAAGAAAATTGGTGTCCTAAAAGGTTGGATTTCTCCTCATTTTTTTTAATTAAGGCATTAAGATCAATTTCCAAAAGATGATTTTTTTTTTTTATTCCTCTTTTTAGTTAACTTTAGCATGGGTGTGGTCACTTGTGCTAAGCACTGTAAGTGATAGTTAACAGTTAAACAAAACGAAAGAATAATTTGTGACCATGTAGTGGTATAATTAAACATTTTTAATAAAATATAATTTCTTTAACTGATGCATTTAAAAAAAAAAAGTATCACCTTGAATGTATTAGAAAATCTATCTTGTAATAACCTGAAATGTTATAGTTTTTTTATTGTTTTCGCCATGAAAATAGCCTTGTTGCTGACATCGCATAAATGCATAAAATATAATTTAATAAAATATACTTTTTTTTTTCTGTGGTTATGGATCCTTAATTTAAATAATTAAAAACATAAACACTAAATTTGCACCGAGAGTGGAGCGGTCTCACCTCCTCCATCACCAGCTTTGGTGACGCGACTCGAATAGCGATGCCCATGTCTGCCAGTTTATCCAGAACATCCTGGAAGTCTATGTTACGTCTGGATTTGGCTCTGGATAGAGCTCGACCCTACAGCGTTCACAAACACACATCAGACAATCACATGCACATACCTATAGCCTAAACACATAATATGCATGTGCACGCAGTCAGTTTCACAGATTCACGTTTTTCAAAGTTTGCGTCCTCGAGCCACCAGACACTCGTTGTGTAAATGAGCGGCCAGAACACATTAAAGTTTCTGTTTCCTGTTAGAACGGTGTCGTGTTAGCGGCCGCTAAGTTAACTAATGATCTTTACAATGGAAGTGAATCGATCAAAACTAACTTTATCTGGACAATAACTTTATTCTAGATCTGCTGTAAAGCCAAACGATCTCTGTTACTGTAATCTCCTATTATCACTGTAAAGCTGCTTTGAAACAACTCAATTCACATTTATTTGAATAGCGCTTTTAACAATGCACATCATTTCAAAGCAGCTTTACAGAAAGTGCACGAGTCCTAACCGAGTGTTTGATTATATATCATAGCAATTACTTGGTTTTGTTTAACTCTGAAACATGAAATGTGGAGTTATCTGCTTTTGCCAAAGAATTATTGGTGGAGTTATTTTCTTTTGCTAAAAAAACAAACTTAATACATAAAAAAAACATACTTTCAATGAACTTAAATATTGCGAGTTACCTGTATTTTTTTAAAGTTATTATTACTTATTTAAAACAAACCAGCTGCTGTTTAATTGATATTACTTGGAATGCACAAAAAAAAAAAAAAAAAAAAAATCACGAAATTGAACAAGAACAGAGTTATCCGTTTTTGCAAATGGACTCGTCTGTTGTAAATGTCCTATTTGGGAGAGTGTGTGCAATTTTCAAAGAGTTTATCAATTGATATTGCCCTGAATCGAATTGCAGAGCCGAATTTTGTTTTGAGGTATTGTTGGCTGAGAGAATCGATATCATATTGTGATAAACTGTCCGATTTACACCCCTAATGAGTCCGTATTACAATTTCGAGCGATCTGTTATCAGAGGAAACTGTCTAAGTTATGTATTTCATAAATGTACATATACAAAATCAAAGTTAGCTAAAAATGTATTAATTTAATGCAGATACAACGAGCTCATTAAAGTAATGAATACTTGTTTGTTAACAAATGATTGACATTTTGAAAATATAGCATTGGTGCATGTCAACAATCTATATTGAGACCTGACACGTAAGCTAGTGTTACAATCACTGCAACACTATTGCTGAGTCACTCACCGCTCCGTGACACGTGGTGCCAAACGTCTCGGTCATGCCCTGCTCTGTGCCCGTCAGCACATAACTGCAGGTGCCCATGGTCCCCCCGATCAGAACCGGCTGACCCGTGAGCTGTAGGAGAGGAAGACACGTTGAGAAGGAAGAAAGAAAGTTTTGCACATTCACAAGGAAGAATAATTTAAATAAAAGCAGTTCATTTTGATTTCTGGTTTGATTTGCTTCACAGTCAAACCAAAAATGATTCTGACACCAGATATCATTTTTACTAGTGTGTTCAGGACACTATAGTTCATTTATGTAAGTGAGGATAGCAAAATAAAGTAAACTGTGACATATTATACCCATAATTCTTCATAAAGTGACTACCAGTAAAATTTATAAAAAATTTGGGACCAAAAATGATTGACACTTTGAGCTGGTTATGTTTTGCTGGAGTGTTTTTTCTTTAATAACTAATGCACCTTTTTACACCACAGACTGAACAACATGAAGCATTGCTTGCTGATTGGTTGAGCTAAACTGGTATTATCTAATTGTGTAGTTAAATTTAACAGCTGACAGATATTCAACATAATTCATGTGTGAGAGTCTAACAGAAGGACGGACAAAACCAGTGAAATATCAACTGATTTCATAACTCTAGTCAAATTTTATTACCGTTTTCTAGCGAATAAACTGTGATAATGTGAGAAATGTAGGAGTCTGAATAAGGGTTTGCTCACACACCTGATAGTCGACGGGTATGAGTGGATGGTGTGGTGGAAACGCCCTTGTCGAACCCTTCCGGTGCACGAGAAGCGTCTTCTGTTTGCCGTCCACCATGTGCTCCTCCACCTTGGCGATGTTGTGAGAGACGTCGTAGATGACGTGCATGTCCAGGTCGTCTGGGGTCGTGGTGAAGACTTTAGAGAAGGCCTGCGGTGAAGGTCAGTACGGACACGTTCAACAGCAAAACTTGCGTCACATGCTTCAGAACAACATTATGCTGATGTTCATTATGTTTTTTTTTAGTATGCTTTAAGACAAACCATGTGTAAATTCATAAGTCGACAGCATTGCTGAGTATTTTCTCCTTAAAACTGCAGTGAACCAAAGACAGTCTCAAAAACACGCGTTGAAATCGCTGGTGTTTCTGACGTCACAAACTACCTTGTAACCAATCAGATCAACGTGTGATGGTCAACGAGTGGATCTCTGAGTGAGTGAGTGAGTGGAGGCGGGGCTCATTTGCATATTCATAGAACCGCGCATACTAAATGAGGCAAATAATGTCAAGTTACATTCAAGATATTTTAAGGCATGAAGACTAAAGAAAAAAAAAACGTTTAAATGTCATTTTGATGATAAAAGATGAGTTTTAACGAATAAAATGATTGACTACAAGGGGACTTAAGTAAATGATGTTCATAAAGTGATAGTAAAATTAGTACATATGAATGGAGCGGTTTAGTCCTGACATGAATAGACTTTCAATCTCTCGGATTTCATTAAAAATATCTTCGGATGCGTTTCAAAGATATGGAGAACGACATGAGGGATTAAAGACAGAATTTTAACTCTTTTTATTGTGACTAGTGTTAAGGCTGACCTGTCGGGTGAGGAAGGTCATGGAGGATCGGTTGACCCAGGCGTAGTTCCCGGCGGCCGCCATGCCCTTCAGATAATCCTGCCCCTCGGGGGACGAGATGCGAGCGCAGGCCAGCTGACGGTCGTTCACCTGGATCTGATCTCGCTTCATCGCCTTCTCCATGGCAACCAGAGCATCTAAACATTACAAACATAATTACTGCGTTAAGGTCCTTGCACACTGAGTCCGAAATTTTCGTATGCGTTTTTTCGTATTTGTCATTCGGTGGCTCTGAATTATCAAAACAGCTCTCGAAGTGCATGCTACGGATGCGAAAATTTTATACAGTGGTCATATTTTTGTCTTTATTTTTTGAGAATGCAAGAAACACAACAAACACATGCCTATCTTCATAATTCTAGTTTTGAATTCAACCCAAATCCAAAATTTCACTTGCACTTCACTAAGCATTTTATAATTTGCATGGCTGAATGATGTTTTCCTGTTATCTGAGTGGCCATGAATGATGGAAAATTTTAAGATAATCCATGTAATTGCGATCACTCCCGTGTGATATAGAGGATTAAGTTAACTCAATACAATATTTCAACTTTCTACATCCACCCCGTTTACCTTCAGGAGTACTGTGACTAACAGTTCCTGTACTGTCCTCGCTAATGAACTCGAGCGGGATGCTGTCGAATTTCAGTCTCTTTTTAAGGATAGGCCTTACGCATCTGTCAATCATCCTCGCTTGCTATTTGTGGAATGAACCCAGAGCTATGATTGGTCGAACTCTTCTTCTTTTGCTGTTGCTTGATTTGAGGACTGCGTTTGAACAGAGGCGCGTCACCAGGTTTTTGCGTAGTTTAGAGTGACAAATCGTACCAGCGCACTTTGAGGTCAAAATCCGTACAGGTTGTCAGGTCTGCAATTATTTTTATGACGGACGAAGTTTCGGAGACAGTGTGTAAACGTGATTGACACAACGCGAGGTCGTATTTATTTTTTAACGTGTGAAAATTTCGGACTCTGTGCAAGGACCTTTAGATTAAACTGGGAAGGCTCGTAGCTCTAACATATTGTTAGTTTCACTGCTTCTATTGGTCTCATTTGTAAGTCGCTTTGGATAAAAGCGTCTACTAAATTTAAGAAAATGTAAACAAACTGATGCTCACTTTAAAGTCACCATGAAACCAAAATTGACGATTCTTGTTTTTTATTATGGAATATTGCCGTTTTCTAAAAGATTTATCCGTGCACTTTTTTTTTAATTCATGTGCCTCAAAATCTTGAACAAAATAACTTCCACTCCCTCTTGCAGCGACTTCTCTTCTGATGACGAGGGCGGGGCAACCTGTCACTCACATAAGATCCACCAATAGAAGGGTGGGAAATAAAGGGGCGGGGCCTGGTTGAGTTAGTTAGTTAGTTAGTAGGGTTGAAACTTATATAAAGTATAAAATTATAAAATAGGGCTAAATTCCCATGGGTTCAAGCGCGAAAGAGAACGATACTGGCACGCGTCTTTCTGTGCGTCGTGTGTGTGTGTGTGTGTCAGGTGGACATTCACTGAGCGCGTTTTTGTTTGTCTTGTCGCGCATGAATGGTTTAAAAGCACTTGCATGAATAAGAGCATGATCATATAATGCTAGCTAAAGGATGACACAAAGAACGAATGTTGCATTAATTGCGTTAAATATTTTAACGCGTTAAAGCTGGACAAAAAATAAATCGCATGCATTAACGGTTTAAAGTGGACTCGATATCATGGTAGGACTACAGAATGTTTTTTTAGTAAGCTACACAGAAAGTTCTACATTTAGCTAACAGGCGGGACACTTCCCAAACACACTATAAGCGCTCGACCAATCACAACACACGGATCCAGCCGACCAATCAGAGCACAGTGTGCTTTTCAGGAGGAGGGGCTTCATAGAGACAGGAACTAAACAGAGCGATACTGACAGACTGGGAAGAGAGGAGCCGCAACAATGGAGAATATGAGGAAAATAATCAACATTCAAGCAGGAAAACCTGTTCTAGTAGAGACAATAAAAAAATGTGAGCATTATCCACCTTATTCCTGACGAGCTTACTGCGTTTTGAATTATGGGCAAATAATAATTCAAAACTTCTCAAAAAGACTGAAACGAATCATTTCAAATCATAAGGTTGCCCTACAAATAAAGCTGATCCGTCAGTTTGACTTAATGAGCTATCAGTTTTATTTCATGTTTTATCTAAGAATAACATGAGAATAACGTAACGCTTGGTATTTTAACGTGACGTGTTATAACAAGAATATCTATAGCAAGAGCTCTGCATTCTTCTCCTCATGATTATTTTCTTTTTTACTTTTGAATTCTGCTGTAATAGTATGATAAAGGTCAACATATACTGCACATTTGTGGTCTGTTCTCCCGATTTAATTTACGATGTATACCATTAATAATTCACTGGAATCCTCCCCAAATCCTCAAGTCTCTTTCCAGGTTTGGTTTCACAGGTAAATACAATTTATTATGTGTCAAAATGACTGAAATCACTTTAAAATAGTATCACGCAATGCTGAAGTAAAAATTTTTTTTATTATTAAGGCGTATGTTACATATACAATACAGATTACCCCAGTGATATTTAATTGACCGATTTTGCTGTGGAAAGATGCTTTTTCAGAGATTATTCATGGTCTGTTGAAAGTACCTTGTTGATGCTTTTACACTTTTAAATGTCCTTTTAATGTTCAATGGTTGAAGGGTGAGTAGAATAATATATGTCATCGTACACGGTTTAAAAAATATATATATTATTGCGTCCATAGAGCTAGTCTTTCACTGATTGTTTACAGCTTAACGGAAGTTACACCCATAATTCGCGCAAAGCTTCATGGGGCGCAGGAATACTGTGGATATGGCCGCTTTAAATTCAGTTGATGCTCACCTGTCGCCACCTGGTGGCCGAGGCCTCGACTGCCGCTGTGGATCATCACACACACCTGCCCCTTGTGGTCGATGCCCATCTTCTTTGCGGCGTAATCATTATAGATCTCATCCACCACCTGAATCTCGGCGTAGTGATTTCCTGCACCCAACGTCCCCAACTACACCACAGCAAGAGAACCAAGACTTTACACCAGTGATGCTCCCAGTTTTCATTCAGGCAAAAACCAAAACATTTAATAATCAATTAATGAATCAAATAATACAGAAATTGCTATATATAAATGAGGCAGATTTTATATCAACTTAATGATGTTTCTACTCCAACTCGTGGTTGAAATATAAACATTTAAATGGTGCAGTTGTAATAACTTTATTCAAACATACATTAAATAATGAAGACAACAGTAAGTAAAAATATGATGAATATTTTATAGTGTTATTCTTCTCTAGTTTATAGACCTTGAATGGCTCTCCTGAATTAAATGTAACGTTACGTGACATTCAGGGTTTGAAATTAACTTTCACTCACCGGCCAATTTGGCTACTAATTGTTTTTAAGTTACTGGCCGTTCAGAACTTCTACTAGCCAAAAAAAAAAAACAGATTAACTACATCACAGCTTTTATATATATATATATATATTATAAAATTTGGATTTCATACATTAATTTCTTATTTAAACAAAATCCTGTCATGGCATCTCCTTGTAGATATTTATAAATAAATATTTATGAACTGTAACTTATACATTTAAATACATATCGACTATTTGATTGACAAATAATGTTATGAAACTTGACAAGGAGTTGGCAGATTTATGGCTAATGGCATGGGACTTTTATTTTGCCAATCTCTCGCTCCTGGCATCTCCTCTTTCATCCTCATCACCATAAATTTAGATGAGAGTTTTAAATGGACAGATTAATACAGTACAAAGAACATCAAGAAAAAGTAGACTGTTGGAAAATAATGTCTTTTCTGTTCACCGAATGCTTTTTAATTTTCGCTATTGTTTCAATGCAAATGAACAAGCGAGCCGTTATTTGTTGTGTAGTGACGTGACGTGTGTGTGTTCAAGTAAAGCCAGATATGAGCAGATTCTGTGCAATACGCTGTATTTAATATATCATGATGACTCACGAGTATTTGTGCTAAATCTGTGCAGATTTGTCTCACACCAACTTCCCAGCAAAGTGAGTAAATATAATGTGTAACACGCCAAATTGGCTCGTGATTTGACAGGATTACCGCCAACACTTGATTTTTACCCGGGTGTTCATTTAACCCTGGTCACATTGTTTAACAAGCTGGTTTTTTTACGTCTCTGAAAACTGATCGATCGATTACATGAAGTTTCTGTCAATGATTTCGACCCTCCAAAACATTTTCAAATTCTTTTTTTTTTGGCCAAATAATTTCATTTGTTGAAATTTCAGTGCATCGCTACTTTATACAACCGTAAAACACACAAGCACAGAGTCTGATATTAATGTTTTGCTGCAGTTTTTTTAAATGTGTGTGTACCTGTGGCAGTCCTCTCTTCTTGGCTTTGGACGAGACTTTGTTGGGATCGGCTTGCAGCATCCGGCCGTATTCCTCACAGTGTTCCTTATCCTCGGCCCAGGCGTATCCCTCTCTCAGAGACCAGTCAACACCCATCTCTAGCGCTTCCTCCAGATCTCTACACACACACACACACACACACTTACTAAAGCCTGTGCCATTAGAGCTAGTTTTACATGTCCTAAGTGTGAAACTGTTATTTAAGTATTATTTATATACTATTTGAATTGAAGTCTCTAATCTATGTTTGACTTTTTTTTTAATCGAACTGCATAAAAGCATCTTTAATTATCCGGCGGAGTTTCAACAGCTCTTGGGCTTTTGTAAAACTACAGTTTCCCTTTTTCCCTAGAAGAATCTCTTTTTCTGATTTTTCTAGTCATGTAGCACTGATTTAAAAAAAAAAACAAATATATATATATATATATATATATATATATATATATATATATATATATATTAAAGGAATAACATTTTTAAGGTGTATTAACATAATTAGGATTAGGGCTGCAACCAACGATTATTTTCATAATCGATTAATCGGACGATTATTTTTTCGATTAATCGGATAAAATTTCAATTTGATTTTTTGTTTATTACAACTAAATAAAACCCTTAATCATGGTATTTATGTGTAAAAGTGTAGAAAAGCCACACATTGAGTTTTACTAATATCAATATTTGCATTGTTTTTAATGATAATTGCTGATGGCAAGTTGACAACCATGAAAAACAAAAAAATCTAAATTATATACAACATTGTTTTAACATAATTTTTGTTAAAAACTAATTTACACAGACATGTTCAGATGTGAAGATAGAAACCCAAAACATGTAAAGTACATAATTCATTTAATTTTTATTTAAGATTCAATTAATTATAAGGATAAATTGCTAAAATAAATATAGAAAGACTGAAAAAAAGCGTGTGAACGTTGTAGAGCCGCAGTAGATCGCGTTTGTAAAACAATTAAAACTTAATAGAAGACAAATGCTATAAAAAGAGAACGGAATGGAGACGCAGCAAACAGGCTTGATTAAAAGGACAAGAAAATGATGCATTAGTGCACAAGCATTCGCTGAAAACCCCTGACTACAGTGACTAAAAAACAATCTTTTACTGCTGCTGTTAATAACTGCCTTTATATTTAGTGCTTCACTTTCTAAACACCGTTTTAATTTAGCCTATTTCTGCGTAGCGCTATTTTAATCCATCACTTATGTTGCGAGCGAAATGATTGCACAACCTGATGCCCGAGACAAAATACAGACATTCCAAGTCTCCCGGAAGTTCCGGGAGTCTCCCGCATATTGATAGCGGCTCCCTGATGCCCGCAAATTAGTTCAAACTCCTGGAATCTAGAGCGTGCAAGCAAGAGAGCGCATGCGAGACAGAAGAGAGTGCTCCAAAGTCCAAACTGTGTAGCGCGCGCACGACAGAGCGGCACAGGGAGAGAGACCTTGCGTGTGTGCCGCATCATGATAGGCCTGTTTCAACCAATCACCAGTAAATGCTCCCCGTGACGTAAGCAGAGCAACTAATCGATAATGACATTCGTTGACAACGATTTTCATAATCGATTATTATCGATTATATCGATTAGTTGTTGCAGCCCTAATTAGGATTATGTATTAGGAGTATATATTCCTCATTGTCCTGGAGAAACTACATTATTACTAGGGATGCACCGATATTAAAATTTTGGCCAATACCGTTATCCCTTTATATTCGAAAGCCGATAATTTATATATTGGCCGATAAATCAATAATTTTAAATTATATAATTTTTTAGTAAAAATGCACTTACGACGAGTAACGCTAGGTACAATTTAAGCTAAAACGGCTTGCCATATTTACTTTGCTCCCATGGGAATGACGCCCTTGGACCCGACTCCGACGGGGATGTGGTCAAACATGGACTGGGCCAGTTGCTCCTTCACCGGCTGCACGTCACACTCATCCAGGTTCGTTCGCAGGAGTCGTACGCCACAGTTAATGTCAAACCCCACTCCACCTGCACACACACACACAATGAGCCATTCAATTTAAATTTAGAAAGTTAATTTCAAACCCTGAGCGTGACCGATCGATCGTGAATCTGAAGAATCTTTTTTGTTTGTTTTTCTATTGAACAATTTGTCATGTACAAAACAACATGGCAACAAAAATATACAATTACACTATGACAATAGGATCAGGAACAAAAGTGCATTACAGAAAAGAAAGAAAGAAAAGAAAAAACAGGAAAATGAAGGGGGCTAGGGTTTACTTTTTTAGTCATATTCTTGTATTGAAGCAAAAAGGTTTCACTTTCAGATATTTAGATGTGTGTGTATATAAAATGTAACTAGAATAAGGATGATGCGGATCCAGTACGTACCGGGAGAGACCACCGCATCCGGGTTTGACATGTCAAACGCAGCCATGTTTCCGATGGCAAACCCGTATCCGGAGTGGACGTCGGGTAAGCCGATAGACCGCTGGAGAACAGATGTAGAGGAGGAAAACGTAAGCAGCAACAAATGCAGTGAACATCAAGTGTCCCAAAGATTGCCGTCTCTTTTGCTACACACTCAAAAGTATGTACTTTTTCTTCACAAAAAGAGTTCATACTTTTAGGGCGTAGTATAAGTAGGCGAATTGGGACGCAGCAAATAACTTTATATACGGTGCACTTTCAGATTTAAACTTTGCAGGATGTTTTCATTCACTTAGAGAGAGATGTTACACACTACATGAAAGGTCATTTTCAAACATCCATAATAGACGCACTTTAAAATGATAGGGGGAAAAACTAAAATATATACTTTCAATTATGCACCAACATTTTGATCTAAAATCCTGATGTTAAGTTAAAAAATATCCATGTTGTTTGTCAACTAACCATCAGTTCAAATGCACCCCTATTTTGGTAATTAATAAAATTGACCTACAACAGTTAAACACCGTATTAAAAAAATGTCAAAGTAGTAGCTTTATAAATGGTAGATATTTATAAATGATAGTTATTGATTGACAAATAAGTTGTACAACTTCAAAATTAGTAATTGTCAGATTTATGATATTTATTTTATGACTTATATTTGGACAATCTCGAGTTTCTGGCTACTTTGACATATCTGAAAGGTAAGATAGTGGTTTATATTTTTTACTGAAAGCAAGTTTATGCATTTCATGGGATGATAAATCCTGCTAATTTAACTCACATGTACGATTCCCGGCAGGGCGGCAACGTTTCCGATTTGCTTCATGGCCGGTAAGAAACCACCAAACCCTGTGAAAACAGGTCAAGAGTATCTTTCACGAATATCGACTCACATTTTATATGTTCTATTCAAATAAGCAATAACAATTTATGTTGGGTAAAACAATGCTTTGTCATATCATGAATTTTGTACTTCATAACCATTTCTGGAAGAATTTACCCAAAATAATGTCAATGAACCTTGAGTCCATGGGTGCACACACCCATAAGGTGTGTTTTATGACTATGATTGACAGGTGTGTTTGATTGAGTTCCTGAAGTATTTAATTTCTAAGCCAATCAGCTTTGAGGTTAATCACCATGTTACAAACTTTGAAATAAGGCAAAATGGACTACGTAAATTCACTTATTCACACTACTGTTATAATGCAAACGCATATTGTTATTTCCAGGTTGTTTGTACAAATGGCTCAATAAAACTTTGTGACGTCACCTCCACCGCGACAGGCGTTTCTCAGCTCCTCAAACATCAGTTTCTCCAGTGGATCATTGACATAGAAAATACCCTCCACCTGAGGATCAAACATTATTCAACATCGAATTCAATCAGACACAAAGTGCTGTACTGTAAAGTACTAATTAACTGAGTACTACTAATTAGATTCTCTATATGCGTCACTGAATCATAAGTGTAACGTTACACGTTTGCGTTTCTGACACGTGATTTACCTGCATATTAGGAACGAAGCCCTTCTTAATCCGCCAGCAGTTTTTGTGGACTTTATCCAGATACTGAAGCTCATCGTTATACGTGCGACTCATTTTAAAATTGAATTAATGAACGCACTTTTGATAGTCTTCTCCGATTCTTCCACTTCTTCTTCTCTTGGGTTTTAAATGGACTGCGGGTTTGTTCATGATGTTCAGCGCCGCCTAACCTTCCACGTGGTCATTGCAATTAATGTAGTTAATGTATAAACAAAGCCCGTATAAACTTACAGTACAACAAATGGGGAAGTGAACATGGGCTAAAGCTGACAAAGCACTGTAAAATAACGAGTATATTAATAAAATAATAATAATTTTTTTTTATTATATTTAAACTGACAGTGAAAAGCACCGAAAATGTACACTTTCAACGGACCCTTTTCACCGACAATGATGACGCGTTTTAACGGTCATCTGTATCGTAAATCCTGCGTTTAATATCCTAAGTTTTTTATATTTATTTTTTTTAAATGTATTTATATATAACACTATACTTATTACATTTGCCTCAAATTACTAAAACAGACGACCTTGTCGTCTTGTTGCTGTAAATATTAGATATTTATAAATATTTATAAACAGTAATTTATACATTTAAATACATATTGACTATTTGCTTGAAAAATAATGTTATGAAACTTGACAATGAGTTGGCAGATTTATTTAAAGAAAATGACTAATGACATAGGACTTTTATTTTGACAATCTCTCGCTCAGCAGTTTTGCCAGGCTGCAGTTTCTGCGCTACTTTGACGTATCTGAAAGGTGAGTGATGTTTACATTTGTTCAGTCTCATTAACATTTACATTAACACATTAATTTGAAGCTTTTCTCTTTGAATATGCAGTGGCACCGAACACTAAATTCAGCAGGTAACGGTGAAATATCACTGTGTAGTTTAGCTGTTAGTGAAAGTAAAAGCGGTTCTGGTGAGTTTCTGTGAAGTGAAAGCGAATCTGAGGAGCACGGGTCTGTTTTCATGTTTCATGTTTCTGTTTTCTGTCAAGAATGAAGCTCCGGGTCCGAATCAACAGACACACCAGGCGACTGGAACTGGACGGACCAGAACCGACTCTCTCCGAGCTCCGAGTCCGGATCAGAGACGCTCTGCTGGGGTGAGCTTCACAGGCTTCACAGGCTTTAAGGTTCATTTAGTTAAATCTTTGTTTATTTATTTCCAGTGGGTAATTTTATTGCTTCAGTTAGTTGCCAAGCTTACATTTCTACAAGTTTTTCATCTGTCACTGTTGTTTATATTTACTTATACTTGTCTATACATCTTTTTTATATATACTTGATGTACATACAATTGTAATGATACACCTAAAGATGTGATGCTGATTATTATTATTAGCTGTATTTTCCACATGAGTTTGTTTTGATAGTATTGCACAGATATAATGTTCACACTTTAATTTCTGCCCATCTGAAGCCCTGGCAAGCCATTTGGACTTTTATTAATTTCCAGGATATGAATTGCTGATATCAACCCCATTCAATTTTCACTAGTTAAAATGATCATTCTTGATATCAGGAATTAGATTTCTACTAGCAACAATTGCAATTTTTGATATCAGGAAGGAATTACATCTGATAATGAATAAAAGTCTGAATCTCTTTCTCTTTCTGTGTAGATCTGATGTGGAGTTCAGGCTGTCTCTGAACGGGACGGAGGAGCTTTTGGACACGGGACAGACGCTGGCCTCCTCTGGGGTTGTTTCTGGAGATATGATCAGTGTGATTTTGCCCCAGAGCAGCTCTCAGCAAACACAAACTGCCCCAGAAACCCTGAGTGGAGCAGAAAACACACCCGGCTCCAGCGAGGAGGTGAGATCCCAGCTCAGATATATCACTGTTGGACAGTAGGATTCAAATAATACAGTATCTCAGGACCATACAAATATAAACACACACACACACACACACACACACACACATATATATATATATATATATATATATAGAAAAATTAGATATTGAAGTTTGTTAATACGAGATTTAGAATTTTGTGCATTATACAAACTATAATATACACAAAATGTTGTGCATTCATTTGATTACCACAGTTTTTATTATTATAAAGTTACATTAAATCATAGAATCAAAATTTTTTTAAAACAGACATCAGAATTTCTGAAAAATAAAACATTTCATATGGCATTATTTGTTAATTTTTGTAAATTGTTAAAGTTGTATAAATTAGACATAATTTTTTAATTATTAAAAATGAATTGAACCATTAAAAAAGAATCTGGATTAAATGCAAGCAGTCAACATAGAATTTCTGAAAAGGCTCTATTTATGGTTCAATTTATATTTTTTAAATTGTTAAAGTTTTATGCATTCGATTGTATTAGACTTCCTTTTTTATTTGTGAACTTTTATTTAAAAAATGTAAACAGAAAACGCATAATTTAGGAAAAATGTTAAAAAGTGATTTCACAGGGTCCTAAAACTGCATTGCTGGCATTATTTTATAAGCATCAACAAACAAAGAAAAGAAACTGAAATGACAAACACCCTGAGCGTGTGTGTGTGTGTGTGAGTGAGAGCATGAGCGTGAGAGCGAGTGTGTGAGAGTGAGAGTGAGTGTGTGTGTGCGTGTGTGTGTGTGAGTGTGTGTGTCAACACTGAGCTGACTTCAGTTAAACAATAGCCAAAAAGCATAATTGTCCTGTTATCAGTGCTTATAAAGTTGCTTTGAAACAATCTGCATTGTATAACGCGCTATATAAATAAAAATGACTTGTGTGTGCGTGTGTGTGTGCGTGCGTGTGTCCATGTGTGTCCATGTGTGCGTGCGTGTGTGTGTGCGTGTGTGTCCATGTATCTGTGTGCGTGTGTGCGTATGTCCATGTGTGCGTCTGTGCGTGCGTGTGTGTGTCCATGTGTGTGTGTGTGCGTGCGTGTGTGTGTGTGTCCGTGTGTGCGTGTGTGTCTATGTATCTGTGTGTGTGCGTGCGTGTGCGTGTGTGTGTGTCCGTGTGTGTCTATGTATCTGTGTGTGTGCGTGCGTGTGTGCGTATGTCCATGTGTGCGTCCGTGTGTGCGTGTGTGTGCGTGTGCGCGTGCGTGTGTGTCCATGTGTGTGTGCGTGCGTGTGTGTGTGTGCGTGTGTGTCCTGACTCAGGCCGCTGGCGCAGACAGCATCAGTGCGAGGGATGCTGGGATGGAGGAGTGGCTGGAGGATGAGGAGTGTGTGTTCGCTCCTCCACCGCTCCTGTGCTGTGAGACGGAGGAGGAGGGAGTGATTCCTCACACACTCGAGAGGCTCCTGGACTCCGCGAGATGCAGAAACACATCTGACTGTCTGATGCTGGCGGCTCATTTACTGCTGCTGGAGACCGGCTTCCTTCCACAGGTCAGAGTTCACCTGATCAATACACTTCAATTCAATTCATGTTTATTTGTACAGCGCTTTTCACAATACACATCATTTCAAAGCAGCTTTACAGAAAGTGCATGAGTCCATATTACATTTTAGAGTGATCTGTCTAAGTTATGTATTTCAGAAATGTACATACACAAAATCACAGTTTTAAATGTATTAATTTAAACAGTGTAGTAATTTAATGCAGATTCAATGAGCTCACTGAAGTTATGATGACCCCTCACACTCGCTCCGAACCCTTTGAAAAGAGGATCTTTCTTTAGTGTGTAATGTTGCTGTTTGAGCATGAAAACGTCCCTCCATCGGGAGTTCTTCTCTATATCAGTGTCAGTGTTTCTGAACTCCTGAAATGCCTCCATTGTAGTCTTGAGTTTCTTCCGGGAACGAAAACGTCACAATATTCCTCATTATAATAATTCATATGCAGAATAAAGGGGCGGGGCCTGGTTGAGTTAGTTAGTAGTGTGTCAAACTGGCGGTTATGGTAAGGGGCGGGACATTTCCCAAACACACTCGAAGCGTTTGACCAATCACAACACACTGCTCCAGCCGACCAATCAGAGCACAGTGTGCTTTTCAGAAGGCGGGGCTTCATAGAGACAGGTAAAGGGCACACAGTCTCACCTCAAAACAACAAATCTGAATATCCAAAAGATTACACACTTCACTTTTAAATGTATTTTGAATAGGCACGTGGCATATCTTATTTACATATCAGGATAATTGCTGTAGCTTTTATTGAATTATATTACAAAAACAGGTTAAAAAGATAAGTAAACTTCAGTGCTGCCCTCTAACTTCTTTTGTCAAATAACAAAAAGAACCTTTTACATTTAAATACAATAAAACAATACACATCAAACATATAAAAAGTAAATGGATGTTTCGAACTGAATGAAGATGAAGAATAGCAACCAAAAAAAACAACATTTTCAACCAACATCTATTTATCTTTTCTGGTCTGGCATGTTTTAGTCCAGATTAAAATGTAAAAATGTTAAAGTATTTGGTGTTGTTTGATATACACCATAGTGAAAGCAAAATTCGTCTGTTTAAAAACATGTTTGACTTCCTTTTTTTCTTCATGACATTCAGAAACGCTAATTTGTAAAGCGGGCAACTGCGCTATTTCTACTTTTCTTACTGTCAGAGAGTGAATTTGCAATTTAAATGTATTTAAAAAAAAGCTAATGTCTGTCTAAAAATTCAAAAAAATCGTATAAAAGGTTACCTAGAATTATTTACAGTAATTCGAAGTGCAAATGTTAAGTTCTATGGGTAACACTTTACAATAAGTTTCAGTTAACATAAACTAAGAATGAACGATACTTCTACAGCATTTATTAATCTTAGTTAATATTAATTTCAAAATTTACTAATACATTATTAAAATCAAAGATGGTCAATACATTATTAAAATCTATGTCTACTAATGTTAATGCCCTGTGAACTAACATGAACAAACAATGAACAGCTGTATTTTTACTAGCTAACGTTAACGAAGATTAATAAATACTGTAATGTATTGCTCATTGTTAGTTCATGTTAGTGAATACGTGAACTAATGTTAACTAATGAACCTTATTGTAAAGTGTTACCGTTCCATGCGTGTTTATTACTGCAATATGCCCATATTACTGGCACAACTCATAAGTCTCACATTGGTTATTCTCCCTTACAGGGTTCTAATGTGAACTCAGGCGAGATGCCGATTGGCTGGCGGGCGGCAGGGGGCGTGTACAGGCTTCAATACGCCCACCCACTTCTGGAGAACAGCCTGGTGTCAGTGGTGTCTGTGCCAATGGGCCAAACGCTCGTCATTAATGGTGCGTTAATCTGCATTAGGGGTGGAACGGCTCATGAAAAAAATCCGAACCGTTCAATTCACTTGTCACGGATCGAGACTAGTATTGTCAAATATAGCGACTTCGGTACCAAGTCGATACTGAAATTTAAAAAATGTGATGCTTTGAGTGCAATCGTAAACATCTCTGATTGGCCATTGTGTTCACGAGCTCATCAAACATGTCTGTGATTGGCTGCTTCAAAAACTTGTTGTAAATATACATCAATGACGCTCTTCAGCGAGCGCTTACACAGATACACACACAATACAATATTTTTTTATTAATATTCATTCACCAACATATATATAACAAAAAAACAAAATACAACACAGTTTTGCCAGGGGAAGCTTATAGACCATAAGTTGACCGTTTTAACTGCCTTTTTTGTTGTTGGAGACAGAAATCAGATTAATGTCATGAACAACTTCATGGAGAAAAAGTACAAAATTAGTTTTTTTAGCGCTGAATTTACATTAATAAGAATTAGTAAATTTATAATGAAGTACATCTTTTCTTTACTTTGGCTTCTATAAAAGCAAAATACAACATTCTTCCACAATAAGGCAAAGTCTTTACTTTCAAACACTCCTGTGCGTTTATCATCGTAGCCAATCACAGACATATCCGATGAGCTTGTGAACACAACGGCCAATCAGAGGTGTTTATAATTCTGCAAAAAGGGTCACATTTTTAAAATTTCAGTGTTTTGATTTTTGACAACACTATTCGAGACGCGTGTGTATTGTTCGGGTCTGGTGTGTTTCTGAAATAGAATCATCACGTGTCGGGTCTGGTTAGGACAGGGTGTAACAGTGACAAGAAAGCCTATTCTTTAAATTTGATAATAAGTGTTTTTGTTCTCAGCTACAATTTGTTTAAGGCCAACAGTTGTAAACTTTTTTTTACAAATAAATGAAAAGCCTGTTGAAATGAACAACATCTCCCCTTTTGCTGTATCAGAATCTCACAGATTGTCAGTGTCACAATAATGTGTCTATTCCTAAGATCAAGCTGCCTCATTCTTTCAGTTTTTTGATTGCATGACCTTGAGAATAACTTATTTTTTAAATACTGTAAATGGTAGATTATAAGGCTATATGATTTCTGCTGATGTATGGTATTTCTAAAGTGTTTAAAAGGTAAAAAAAACTTTAACAATGTATATCGAATGTAACCGAAAACCGTGATACAAACCGAACCAAGATTTTGTGAACCGTTCCACCTGTAATCTGCATATAGCAGGGGTTATCAGTCAGTTTTTTATTACACTGTCTTCTCTCAGTTGAGTATTTGTTTGTGTTGTGAAACAGCTGTTCTTAAGATGGAGAAGACTATGGAGAATTCTCGCAAGCTGGCGCTGAAACCGGATGTTTACGTGACAGCTGATTGGGCAGGTACGTTTTATATTGCATTTAATATTATTCAATACATGAGAAATTACCTGGATTGATTAAATCTCGCTCGACCAATGTGGTTATTCCTAGAGCTGTGAAATAGATGGCTGAATTGAATACAGAAAAAAAGTGATAATTATCTATTTTTGGCATCAGTATTAACCCTTTGTTTTTTGGGGGGGATTTTTAATACTTATAAAACTGTAAACTTGTCAAAATGTCTGGACATGACTGTGGATTAAAGGCAGCTTGTTTAGGGGTCAAAAAGGGATGCAGGGATTAGGAATGGGAGGTTTATATATACATGACATACAACTTGATCACTCAACATTAAACCACAGACATAAAGAAAAGCCCAAAAACAGAATGACCATCAATTCATCCAAGGTTTACCAACACTGAAGTGATTTAATTTTTTTTATATTCTAAATTCCAGCCAATATATTCAACAATGCCAAGTTTATAACCACGTATTTTGGGAACTAGAGAAGCTGATCCTTAAAGTCGTGATGAATCTTCCGTATTATGTGCATTATTCCCAAGCACACAATTATAATGATGTTCTCATTATAATTTTATTTAGCCTTGCACTGCACATGTTGCACTTCACGATTTTCCTTTTTGATTCCAATCACATTTCAAGCAATTCAAAGCCATCATGTTGAACAGTGCGCATCTGAAGTGTCTCAGCTGAAGGAAATTATACATTATTTATCAGCTTTAATATATCATGGATCCCTAATATTTTGTCAACATTGGACAAAGACATTTTGATTACACATTACAAGGTCAAAAATGTTTTAAGGAGAAAATACTCAGACTTATGCAGTTACACATGGTTTGTCTTAAAGCATATTAAAAACACCACATAGACATATAAACAACAGTAAACGCTTTATTTTCACCACAGGGGGACTTTAAAGTGATTTTCTATGGTAATTGACCCTTCGCAAGGAGTTTGATTGACAGGCGATCTGACCAATCATAATCCGCCATCCGCCGAATCCACAATATAACAATTTTTTTTCATTATGACAATAATTAATTCTAAATTTACAATAAACTGCCAAGTGTCAGCTTTCAAATGAGACCATACTTGTGCTTTTAGTGCAAAGGGTTCATGAACTGTATCTGGGTATGCCATTTCTGGGGATTTTTCAAAAGTGGGGTTGCAGTCTAACAGGTTAAAGTGATTTTCTATGGTAATTGACTTGATGCTCACAGATGCTTTTATATTTAATCTGAAGTTGTGTCTTTCCGCAGGCGGCAGCGCAGGCGTCGTCTACAGAGACTTAAGAAAACTGTCTCGTCTCTTCAAAGATCAGCTGGTGTATCCGCTCATGGCCGCTGCCAGACAGGGTGATTATTCCTCTTGCAATGCGTTCAAACTGGTAACGTGTGTCCGTTCGAGTGTTTTATGGCTGTGTGTGTGTGTTTTGCAGCGCTGGGTCTGCCGGCTCTCTTCGGTCTGGCTGTTCTTCCTCCTGAGCTCCTGTTGCGTGTGTTACGGCTCCTGGACGTCGTCTCTCTCGTCTCGCTGTCGACTGTGTGCCGAGACCTGAACGTCGCTACCCAAGATCCTTCACTCTGGAGACACCTGCTGCACAGAGACTTTAGGGGTATATCTATCCATCCATCCATCCATCCATCCAACCAGACACACAGTAACATTAAACACACATCACACAGATGAAGTGTAACTGAGACAAGTGTTGTGTGGTTTTGCAGTGCGTTTTTCTGCAGGAAATCAACACAGAGACACTGACTGGAAAGAGGTGAGCAACACATCTGTCAATCATCTCTTATAGCACTGGCACTTGATAATTTAAAAAACAGAAATGACTTATGATCATGTTCTGCAATATTATAATCCTAAAACATTCAATTAACCACATTAATGGCAATGTAATATTCAATTTAGCAATTTATTTATATTTTTAATATGGTTATTAAAGGATTAATTGCTTTTTAATCTATAATATCTATCACACAATCTAAATTTTTATTATATTTTTTTATTTAAAAATGATCAGTAATCATATTTTTAATGCAAGACTTTGATTTTATAATGTAACAACAAAATAAAAACCAAATTGAAACTGGTAATAAAAGGAATTTAAAATTAGCCATTTATTTATTTTTAATAAAATTATGAAAGGAATAATTTCTCACTGACCCTTGAGTCACCAAACAATCTAAAACTGAATATTACATTCTTAATTTGATTACATTTCTAAATGCTTTTCGAAACTCTTAGCTGTCCTTTATTCAGTCAATATTGAGTTGTAACACTGTTGTGATAGTGCTGAATTTCATAATTGATGAACTTTACACAATTGAGCTGAATAATTGACAACATCTCTTTTGAGAATTTGTCTCATATCTGATGAAGTTTGCATCATTGATTCTGTTAGCTGTTGTGGAAGTATTGTATAAAGCGCTGATTTCTCACTGACACTAGAGTTAAAAATATCATATTTTTTTATTTGATTACTGTTTTAAATGCGATTCTAAACCTCTTCTTTTGAACTGTCCTTTATTAAACTGAATTCAGTCAATATTGAGTTGACTTAAGATGAATAATAACACTATTGTGATATTGCTGAATTGAACCCGTTTCATAATTGATAACTTTACATAATTGAGCTGAATAATAACACCATTGTCTCTTTAGAGAATTTGTCCCATATCTGATGAAGTTTGAAACAATCTGTATTGTATAAAGCTGACTTGACTTTCCGTTTTGCCCTCAGCTTTACAAAAAGAAGTATAAACTGAAGAAACTGAATGTACACAGATGCCGTTTTTATCCACCTCACGTTCCTCCGATTTTCCCTCTTTCCCCGTTCCCGTCCCCCCCACTCCCGCTCCCGTTTTACCCTCCCGGCATCATCGGAGGAGAATACGACCAATCGCCTGTTCTCCTGCCCCGCCCACGCTTCGACCCCATTGGCCCACTCCCGGGTCACCTCCCGGGAACGAGCGTTCCCATTGGCCGACGGAATCTGCGTCCGGGAGGGAATCGACTGGCAGACGTCAGGAGAGGTTTCATTTGAGCTCCTAAAGACTTATGTTTTCAAAACAAGCAGAGGATGAAATTATTTTGATGATTTTTTTTGTGTTGTTCTTCATTAATTAAAGCATTCCTGGGACGTTCAGACCAGCAAACGTATTTCAAGGGGCAGTTGATTATGATTTCACTTTTCTAACTTTAGCTAGTGTGTAATGTTGCTGTTTGAGCAGAAACAACATCTGCAAAGTTACGACGCTCAGAGTTCACAGCAAAGGGAGATATTTGCTTTTAAAGAAATTGCTTTTTAAGGACTACAACAAACAGCTGGTCAGAACTACACGACATTCCTCCATAAAATTTACATAAACCCCGCCCCCGAGAACGCGATTTATAGATTATCAAGACAGAATATGCTAATAACTATACATAAGCTACATAAATTCATCAACTAACCATTCAGAAATGTTGCCGCTTCTTTTTGAGTCTCTCCATCTTTGTCTGACTCCGGTTTGAACATAAAAGGGCTTAAAGTTTTTGAAATGTTCAGTGTGTGTGTGTCTGTGTGAGGTAATTAAAGCTGCAAACACACAAGAGCTGTTGTAGCTCCGCCCACTGTGCCGGGAGCAGCAGCTCATTTGCATTTAAAGGGACACACACAACAACTGCGTTTTTTGCTCACCCTCAAAAAGAGACTGCTATATAAAAATATCTGTGGGGTATTTTGTGCTAAAACTTCACATACTCACTTATGTGTATGTGAATAATGCAAATGCAAACTTATTTTACATCTTGTGAAAAAAGGGTATTATACCACCCCTTTAAAAAATAGGAATAATTCACCCAAAAATGAACTATTCCCTTTATTAAGACATTAGAGTTGAAGAAGCAAGATGTGTGTGAGTCACATAAACGTTCAATAAAAAGTTGTGAATAGGTCTCGATTGTTTTGTGGGGTCACATGTGTGCTTCCTCATCAGTGTTGCTCCACACAGGCCTGCGTTTCTCCAGGAACGCCCTGACGCCCTCCTGCCCATCCCACAGCGCCAGGTTCTCCACCATGGCAGCAGAAGCACAAGCGTACGCCTCGTCCCGGCCCTCGGACATCTGTCTGTGAAACACACTCTTCCCGAGAGCCACCACGGGCCGGCTGCACTCACACACACGCCTGGCGATGGCCAGCGTCTGCTCCTCTAACTGCTCCTCACACACCACTTTACTGAGCAGCCCGTGAAGAAGAGCGTCCTGAGCCGAGATGGGGCGGCCCGTCAGCAACATCTCCATGACCACCTGGAGACAGGGAGGCCACATCATCATACTTTCTTTCATTACGCTAAATATTAGTATTGCAACTTGTGTTTTAAAAAACAAAGTTTACAGTAAATTACAACAGTAATTTAGTTTAGTCTTTTTTATAATTGGTTAAAATAATATAATAATTATTATTGGGATTGTATGGTTTGATAACAGTATTATCAAATATTATTTTTATAATACAACTAATTCACAACCGTATTATTAGTTTAAATAATAATGTTATTATATGGTTTGATAATATTAGTATTATTATCAATCAAATATTCCTTTTTTATTTTACAGTACAATTTCAATTTACAACAGTAATATATTTTAGTCTTTTTTTATAATTGGTTAAAATAATAATTATTACAATTATCAAATATAATTTAATTCAAAACTAATATTTCAGTCTTGTTTATAATTAGTTAAGAAGTAATTATATGATTTGATATTTTTTTATTTACAGTACAATTTTAATTTACAACAGCAGTGTATTTCAGTCTTGTTTTTATAATTGGTGTTATAATAATAAATAATAAAATATTCTTTTGTTTACAATACAATTGTAATTTACAACAGTAATATAAAAGTTAAAATAAAGTCAGTAAAAAATAATGCTGTGTATAATAATAAATCATTATATGGTTTATTTGATAATATAATTTTTAAATAATAATAAAAATATATTTTGCAGTACAATAGTAATTTACAAAATAATGTTTCAGTCTTTTTTATAATTAGTTAAAAAATAATCATTATTTTTATTATTATGTCTTTTATTGTTATTTGGTTAGTATTAATTATTATTATCTAGTGCTGTCAAATCGATCAATCGCGATTAATTGCATCTAATGTTAACATAAGTATAAATATTTAATATGTGTGTATAAACTTTTATGTTGGATGCGATTAATCGATTTGACGGTACTATTATTATTAATGTGTCCTTAAACTATTATTTCTTTAAAATATTATCATCTTTAGGCCCATTTAAAGTGTTAGTGAAGGCTTTTTGACGACCCTTGTATAATAAATCCGGCCAGATCTCGCTGTCCCGACCCCTGGAGGAGTAAGTTCACCTTTGTGGGCATGGCTCGGCCGATGGCCACCGCCGGCGTGGAGCAGAACAGCCCGACGCCGACGCCAGGAGTGGCGAAACTGGATTTATCTGACGCCACAGCAATATCACAGCTGGCAACTAACTGGCAACCCGCCGCCGTGGCGATGCCGTTCACCATAGCGATGACCGGCACCGGGAGATCCTGAATCAGGGTCATGACCTTTCAGAAAGGTAGAGTTAGAGTTATTCAAAAAAATGCACTGACCATACACTGTAAAACAAGATGGACGACACCAACTCTTCCATTGGTGAAAAGTGAAGCCGCTAAAGTCCTAATATGGCGCTGACATCTTTCGTTAGTGAGTTAGTGTGTGTGTGTGTGTGTGTGTGTGTGTGTGTGTGTGTGTGGAGCCGATATATCAAGGTCCCGCACACACTCTCGCAGAAACGGTTAGTACAAAGTTTACTGTGTGAAATAAACGTAGAAATTAAAATGGAAGCCTCAATCTCCTCCTGAAAACCCCCAAAAAAGTCTGTTGGTGCCTCAGCTGTCAATCATGACATCACGTTCCTGTTTTTATAACATCAAATAACTAACTAAGACCAAACTTATTTGGAAAAAGATGTATTTGAAGTGACACACGGCCCTCTTCTGTTCTGAGGGCTCGTACAAAAACTGTAAAAATAAACTCCAGGACTTTTCAAGCACTACTTTTTTGTTTTTCAAGGACCACAATCAGAGATCGCACTAATCAAACAATATCTTCAGGATTTTTTAAACTCAAATTACAGATATAAGGTATCCAAAACACAACTTACGATGTATTTAATAATATATATTAAATACAAAGTTTATAATGGCTATTCTTTTTCAATAAATTATATTTTATATTATAATGTTGGCGTACTTCGTATCGAGAAAAGATCTCACACGGGCTGCGCTGTTAAATTTGCCTGAAAAGATTGCATTGCAAAAAATTTAATTTCATATATATTGTATTTAAATAAGTCAAACACTTTTCAAGTAACTCTTTGTAAATATGGCTGTTGTTGCAAGGATTTTCCAGAACTTAAATGTCAACAAGTCAAATTCAAGTAGTTTAAGCACCGTGTACGAACCCTGTGTACAGTAAGTGACCTCTGACCTCTGAGCAGGTCTGGAACACCTTGATGTGATGCTCGCGACCCTGGGCAGAGGTCAACTCCTTAAGATCATGACCTGAGGAAAACACAGGACCCCGCGCTGCAGAGAGAGACAGAGTTAGTGTGTGTGTGTGTGGACGGCTGTTTCTGAACGCATCTTTCTCTAGATTGACTCTGAATATTTTGCCTGATATGATGATGACGCGCAGGTCTGGTGTGTGCGTGTGTGTGTGTGTGTGTACTGAATGTTTTGCCTGATATGATGTGACGCGCAGGTCTGGTGTGTGTGTGTGTGTGTGTGTGTGTACTGAATGTTTTGCCTGATATGATGATGACGAGCAGGTCTGGTGTGTGCGTGTGTGTGTGTGTGTGTACTGAATGTTTTGCCTGATATGATGTGACGCGCAGGTCTGGTGTGTGTGTGTGTGTGTGTGTGTACTGAATGTTTTGCCTGATATGATGATGACGAGCAGGTCTGGTGTGTGCGTGTGTGTGTGTGTGTGTGTACTGAATGTTTTGCCTGATATGATGATGATGCGCAGGTCTGGTTTGTGTGTGTGTGTGTGTGTGTGTACTGAATGTTTTGCCTGATATGATGATGACGCGCAGGTCTGGTGTGTGTGTGTGTGTGTGTACTGAATGTTTTGCCTGATATGATGATGACGCGCAGGTCTGGTGTGTGTGTGTGTGTACTGAATGTTTTGCCTGATATGATGATGACGCGCAGGTCTGGTGTGTGTGTGTGTGTGTGTACTGAATGTTTTGCCTGATATGATGATGACGCGCAGGTCTGGTGTGTGTGTGTGTGTGTGTGTGTACTGAATGTTTTGCCTGATATGATGATGATGCGCAGGTCTGGTGTGTGTGTGCGTGTGTGTGTGTGTGTACTGAATGTTTTGCCTATATGATGATGACGCGCAGGTCTGGTGTGTGTGTGTGTGTGTGTACTGAATGTTTTGCCTATATGATGATGACGCGCAGGTCTGGTGTGTGTGTGTGTGTGTGTACTGAATGTTTTGCCTATATGATGATGACGCGCAGGTCTGGTGTGTGTGTGTGTGTGTGTGTGTACTGAATATTTTGCCTGATATGATGATGACGCGCAGGTCTGGTGTGTGTGTGTGTGTGTGTGTGTGTGTGTGTGTGTGTGTGTGTGTGTGTGTGTGTGTGTGTGTACTGAATATTTTGCCTGATATGATGATGACGCGCAGGTCTGGTGTGTGTGTGTGTGTACTGAATGTTTTGCCTGATATGATGATGACGCGCAGGTCTGGTGTGTGTGTGTCTGTCAGGAGGTTTTCTCTCAGAGACTCCAGCATGGACAGAGACAGAGCGTTCCTCTTCGTGGGGTTGTTCAGGATAATCCTCCTGAAATCAACACACACACACACACACACTTCAGATCAGATCTGATGCTTCACTGATTCCTGAATCATAGGTGTGTAACGATAGTACGATACCCTCATGTCACGATTTGATACATATCACGATACGATATATTATTGCGATACTCCAAGACATATGATAAAAGGTGAACAAAAAATGTACTGTTGATTAAAATGCTAAATTTGATATTACAGTGTGTGTGTAAATGAATAGGCTTCGACCGAAAACCCAATGCACAGGACAATAGAGACAAAAATATTAATGATTCTGAAGCTGAAAATACATAATTATTTTAGACAAATATGCTTTCACTCTTTCACTGACTAGATATATTTTGGCCAATATTGGCCACTTTTTACTGGTAACATCAGACATTTGGCATTATCAGGACCCACAAATATGCATTATTATATTCAAAATGATATAGCCTATAGTAGTTTAATGTAGTACTGACACTAAAACTCTGAAAACTTGATTTTTTCATGCACAGTAATTTTTATTTTGGGTGAACTATCCACGGTAAATATTGTTGCATTTTTGTATTGCGATATATTGTAACACGATATATTGTAACACACCTATTGAATTGTTTGAAATGATTCTTTTAAAAACTATGGAATGATTCACAAGTTTCTTGTGAGCAAGTTTAAGTATAGACTTACAAGATATTTAGTGGGAAAATGCATATTCACCTCACTAACAAACACACAAAATCACACAATATTCAAGCTTAATAAAGTTTTGTAAGATGTTTTACTTGTGCAACTATACTGACAATCAATTACAGTCAATGCTTTAACCTTTTTTAGAGAATTTCAAAAGAATTTGGACACCATTTCATCTTCAGTAAATAAGAAAGCAAATAGAACGACTCTGGTCTAATTGATATAAAAAAAATATTTTTGTTTTCCTCATTTATTTTTTTCTGTCATTAGCAATTAATAACTGATTTTTTCCTCTGTGTATTCTGTTGACACTGGGTGTATTATGAACATGACAACTTTTGTACCATTAATAAAACAAAAGAATATCGAGTAGGTCAAAGGTCACACAAAAAGTTCGCATCTTTTTTTTTAGTCAATGTTCGCACCTGATTCCATCCTGCTGTTTTCTCAAGGTCAGACAAGAAGAATCTGCACTCATCTTCCTCATCCAGATCCTCCAAAACTCCCCGCTGGACTTCAGAAGGTTTGACGCTTTGTAAAATCCGCTTACAATCATGTTGAATCACTGCAGAGAAAGTAAATAAACACGGGGTAGTGAAGACAGTGACAACACCGGAAGTGCATTTCTGCTTTTCTCCAAAATAAAGGTCTTTTTTTTTTAACATTGAACATTTGCAAACAAATACATCGTGGATTAAAGAGCATATTTTGTTATATTCAACACAAAACAACTTAAAATAACATTAAAATGTCTCACTGTATAAATTGTACTGTTGTGACCGTGCGGCGTTTCGCGCGCTTATATTTATTCTATTATTAAAGCGTCTGAATCAACGAAGGTTTAAATATAAATATATTTAAAGTGTGTTCACTAATGGAATGTAGCTGCGTTTGTTATAAATGATTTATCCGTGCACCATGCGCCTTAATAATTTATTTTAAAAATAATTCTTTATCAAATTTAAAAATATTTTAATTCAAGGTTTTCCTCTAGTCTAGACTCTAGTAGTACTGCTGTAGAAAAATGTTGCAGTGGTGTAATACACACATTTTACCACAGGAGGGCGTTTTCATTTAAAATTTAAACGTATGTACAATTATACTACTAAATAAATAAATAAAAGGGGTCATGTGTTTTTTATATGGTAACGAACAATTTATTTAATATGAAATCAATGTCAAATAATTTAATGCAAAGTTTTCCTCTGACCTGAGTTATGGTTATATAACTAGAAATCATAGGTATATGGTAGAAATAATTAACAGGAGTGTAATTCACAGAATTCACCACAGTTCGATCAAGACATTGAACTTTTTAAATTTATATTATTATATATGTTTTAACAAATCTGGAGGCAGAACAATACACAGAGAATGATACAATCCATTTTTCATAATTTCCGCTTAGTTTACACATCCATAATATATTTCGTCTTAAAACGACATGTTTGCCAGATGTTTTCAATTATATATCAAATGATTTTAATAAATGCAAATGATTTCATAAAAGGTTTTAACAGCAATGAAATAATTAACAGCAGTGTAATTCACATAATTCACCACAGGAGGGCGTTCAGCCGCGAATCTTTAAATATTTATTACAGATATAACAATATATTTCTACTAAACAATAGCGAACTTTTCCAGATGTTTTATTGTCGCACAGGGTAATTAATAATTTATTAAATAAAATTAAATCAATGCAAAGTAATGTAGTGCAAAGTTTTCCCCTGGCGCTCGTTGCAGCAGTGTAATTCACACAATTTACCACAGGAGGGCGATTAAACTCCAATTTAAAAATGTATATCGCAGATGTAAAATATATTTATGGAAAATAAGAGGGGTAATTTGCCAGATGTTTAACTGCTTCACGTGGCAACGAACAATTTATTAAATATTACAAAATACTGTAATTCAAAGTTTTCAAAATTCACCACAGGAGGACTGGCCGAGTTTGTCTTTTTTTAAAGCCGCGGTTCGTAACTCTATGTGTTGAATGAATCAATTTTCCAAGTCGTGTTTTAGTCTTATCCTGAATCACTACGTTACACCTATAATATAATAAGTGTTTATATTCGGACTATTTTATACTGGTTCGCGTCGTACCGCTGCGGAGTAGCACAGTACCTGCGTGACCCTTCATACATAAACAGAGAGAAGTAGTTCCGGTTACAATCTTCTTCCGCGGTTCTGTTTATTAAACGCTAGAGCGCCAAAAGTTGCAGCTTTTAGGCTAGTTATGTCTCTAATGCTCACCAAGGCTGCGTTTATTTGATCCAAAAAACAGCAATATTGTAACATATTTTTTTACAATTTAAAATAAGTGTTTTCTATTTTAATATATGTTGAATATATAATTTATTCCTGTGATGCAAAGCTGAATTTTCAGCATCATTACTCCAGTCTTCAGTGTCACATGATCCTTCAGAAATCAATTCGTACGAATTTGTACGAGTGATTAAAAGGTGGCTAATTCGTACGAATTCATACGATCTCACTCGTACGAATTTGTCTAAACCACGTGATGGGTAGGTTTAGGGGCGGGGTCAGGGGTAGGTCTTTTGTACGAATTCATACATATATTTAGCAAAAATCGTACTAATTCGTACGAGTGAGGTCGTATGAATTCGTACGAATTAGCCACCTCGTAAAATTCGTACGAATTGCCGTGAAATCGGGCTGGATTTTCTGCTTAAGAAACATTTCTTATTAATGTTGAAATAATTGTGAACAACTTTCTTTTTCTCATAATTCTTTGATGAAAAGAAAGTTAAAAAGAACAGCTTTTATCTGAAATGGAAAGCTTTTGTAACAAATAGAAAACGGTTATTTTAAATTTGAAAAATATTTCACAATATTACGGTTTTTGATGTATTTTGGATCAAATAAATGCGGCCTTGGTGAGACTTCTTTCAAAAATATATAACTTAAACTTTTGAACAGTAGTGCATACATATATAATTAAGGTTTAATTGGCACAAATCTACATGTCATTTTTTGCTTTTTTGTTTTTTTGCCCTTTTTTCCCTTCTTCTTTGCGGCCCAGGCCAGCCGAATCCTCTGAGCTCCGAGCCCCACTGCATTATGGGAGATATAGATGACCTCTTCTTGGACGAGTGCTTTTCTTTGCTCTTTATTGCAGGTCTGGCACTTTGAGGTCTTGACTTCTTGGTGTCTGAAGGCTATAAAGTTCCTATTATGAGATTTGGGGAAAGAAATCTTTTGTCTTTTGGAGTTTTCTGAAAATGTAAAACATCAAAGGAAGTGAAACATTTCTTACCATCATCACACAATAGTTGGACGCTTGAATGCACTCATAAACAGAAAAACTGTGAACTGACCCTTGTAAGAAAATGCTTATTTAAATTTAAATTATTTAAAATGTTTATTAATAATAAATATAAATAAACAGAATTAGAAAATTGGAAACGTTTTTTGTCTTATTGAATACGTTTGTACACATAGTATGACACATTTAAGTATATTAATTTTAAGTAGGCTATGTATATCTGGCAAACAATAAAATAGTCAACTATTTATGTAAAACGATTTAACGAAATTATATATATATTTTTATATGATATAATTTATATATTTTATATATATATAATTATTATATTTTATATTGTATATTTTATTTTATATCTGTTTCAATACAAAAAGCGGTTTAGCGTATTTAGGCATCTCTTCTTGCACATTAGGCATTTTTCAATGTAATCATCAATATATGAATAAATATAAAATCAATGCCAATACTTTAATTCAATGTTTAAATGAATTCAGTATAATTCACACAATTCACCAAAAAAGGGTGTTTAAGTTCTTTTGACTTATTTTAACAAATCATGAGACAGAACACAACAATACAACAGAATGATGCAATCAATTTTTTTATTAAAATGAATGCTTTACAGATTTAAGAAATTAAATCGGTTCAGGACAGTTGCATTATGATGTCATGAATCTACCATCACATCAAATCCTCATGATAAAATCGAAACTGACCATCAGCTCATGACAAGAGTCATAAAACTGTGAAGAAGATTCATCATGAATGAATGAAAGCCGTGAAGTTGATCAAACATCACGAGTGTCGGAGCAGAAGAAGAGCTTCAGTTCCTGAGACTCTCTGAGGGTTCGAGGATGTTCAGTCCAGCATCATATTGTGAGAAGATCTCAGTCTCAGACACATGCAGCTTTTTTACGTGTCAGGGGTTTGAGTGTCGCCCTCATGTGGAGAATCCAGGTCCAAATCTTGTGAACTTAAAAATGAATAACAAAGTCAATACTACAAAAAAAAAAGGCATTACCTTATACATTACAAATATACATTGCCCATTTCATGACATCAAAGCTAGATTATTGTAATGCTCTACTGGGTGGTTGCCCTGCACGCTTAATAAACAAACTACAGCTAGTTCAAAACGCAGCCGCTAGCGTTCTTACCAGAACCAGGAAGTATGACCATATTAGCCCGGTTCTGTCAACACTGCATTGGCTGCCTATTAAACATCGAATACATTTTAAAATATTACTGATTACTTACAAAGCACTAAATGGTTTAGCTCCCCCAGTCACGTCTATTGCGATCTCAAAATTCCAGCCAGTTGATAATACCTAAAATATCTAAATCGACTGCTGGCGGTAGATCCTTTTCCTATTCAGCACCAAAACTTTGTAACAATTCTCCCTTTACAATGACTAATAATTGACTGTACTTCATTTTCAGTTCAGTCCCACACCGGGCTGCTATAAACTCTTTATTACATAAATAACAATGAGAGCGTAAAACGTTAGAATAGCAGTGGATTTTACTTACTTTCTTACTTATGGTAACACAGTTTACATTGCCCATAAATATTTGTCCTGCACCTTGTCCAAAATAAGCAGCACTCTTTGCCCTACACACACCACTGCATAATCTGACAGATCCCAGCCATCATCACACACTGTTCCCCACTGACCGCTATCGAAAACCTCCACTCGTCCAGAACAAGAGGTGCTAAGTCTAATGTTAGCTAATGGCCACAAAAACAAGAGTTATAAGTGGATCAAATATAAGTTTGCATGCTTAGATTAAGATACTGTTTATTTTGTGTACAAGGTTTTGTACTCACACTGACATGCGACTCCAGCATCCTTCTCATGTCCACAGGTGTTTTCCTCCATCTCTGGGAATTACAGTTTCTCAGTGTAGAGTCAGTGGCGCACTGTAACCCACTTAGGTTACAGTGATTAACAGGGGATTAACAGCCTTGTTAATTAACAGCCTTGTTAAATCTGTGGCACTTAATTCACCACAGGAGGGCGTCATTTGACTTGCTTTATTAAAATTATAATATTTATTTATTTATACACAGTATTAGAGTTTAGTACACAGAGAATAACATAATCCATTCAAGGACTTGTTTCATAAGTTTATACATAACAAAATATTTCTTCTTAAGAAGACAAGTTTGTCACATGTTTTGTTGCCACACACACACACTATAATATAACATATTTTTAAACATTTATTAACCCCTTAAGTGTCACCGTCCCACAGGTGGGACGTTTGTCACTATATATTTAAAACAATAATATCTTAGTAAAAACCTAAAGTAATATTGACAAACTATATATCATTTGAAAGCTTAAAATCTCTAGTTTTCATATATGGTGGCTGTTTTCTAAAATAAATTACAGATGAGCAGTAATTTATCAATTTGCAACAAGAATATTTCATATTCATTAGGCGTGTTTAGGCTTTTATTTTGAAATAGCAATAAACATTAAAAATTATGAAAGATTGGTAGAAACCTCAGTTTGTTTTCATAAAATATTAATAATTATATTTTTACATTAAATAATTTCATAAACTTAAACTTATATAACTTTTTTTCTGTTTCATTTTTAATCATTTCTACACTTCTACAATAATCTGGAAAAAAACAAGACCAACCATAGGTCTATATTCCAAAGCATTCTTGAATTACAACCATTTAAGTTTGGATAATGATTTTTATTTCTATGCGAAAAAAGGGGGGGGGGGGGGGTGACAGTTAAGGGGTTAAATAATTTTCAAAATTAACAACACAAGGACTTTTGTCATATTTTATCCTCGGATCTCTCAATAGGACACTGGGGTCTATATGACCCCAATCGACTTTTCCTTAGTAAAAAAAAATGGTTCCCTTCATCTCAGTGGAATAAGATTTTGTAACTTTTCTTACATTATCTATCTATACACACACAAAAAAACTGGGCTTGATTCGGTTGTTCTATAGGTATGTAAAAAATGTTTTTACACTTCTGGTCTTCGGGGTCAATATGACCCCACATTGAAATGAATGGGAAAATCGAAAAAAATGTGTTTTTTATTTTTCATTTGTCAAAAAAATCAATAAATCCACAATAAATCTGAAAAGTTCCATACCGCAATGAAGTCCTGGTACTAGAGCACAAATGCAATGTGGAACGAACATGATCACTTGCACACACACATGTGTACACGGACACAAACACACATAAACGTATGACTGCAATAGAAAGCATTTTTATTGAAATTGGCAAATAAAATCAATAATTCCTGCATAAATCTGAAAATTCTCACACATAAATGAAGGCCTGGTACTAGATCACTAATACAATGTGGAATGAACATTATCACACACACATGTGCGCCCACACACACACACAGACACAAATACACACACAGATAGAGAGAGGTGAGACTGCAATAGAGAGCATTTTTATAGAAATTGGGAAATAAAATCAATAATTTCTGCATAAATCTAAAAATTTTCACACACAAATGAAGGTATGATATGAGAGCACAAATGTAATATGGAAAGAACGTGACTACACACACACAACATACACACAGAGAGACACACAAACAAACAAACAAACAGGTGTGACAGCAATAGAGAGCATTTTTATAGAAATTGGGAAATAAAATCAATAATTCCAGCATGAATCTAAAAATGTTCACACATAAATGAAGGCCTGGCATTAGAGAAAAAAACAATGTTGAATGAGCATGATTACACACACACACATGCACGTGTGCACACACAAACACACACAGACACAGGTGTTTATTCTTCACTCCTGTTCATATCCGCCTATAGCTGTTTGTTTTTTGTTTTTTTTTCCTTTTAAAAATTAATTTCTTATTCTAAAGTTAATCGTTTTATACATTTCGATTATTGAAAATTGACAACAAAAATAATTCTAAACTTTGACAAAATACTGATTTAATGTATTTTAAGCGTTTAAATATATATACTCATAACAAAAGCTGTTATAAGAGCAGTAAGTAACATCCAGAAAAATGAATGGATCTCTATGGGGCCTCTGCTGGAAGTATGTGGTAATTACACTTTAAGGCTAAAAATATATTATCTACAAAAAAACATCTAACCAGCAGATGGCAGAATTATGCATCTAACACCTAGATCAATATCCAGAAACGATTCCTATTTAAATTTGATCATCATTAATGTGTTTTTTTCATAAAAATTTAATATTTCATACATATGCTAATGGTGTAGTGGAGGAATTCTGCAGTAAATAGGTAAAAAAGTACTTCATATCTCCCAAAACACAGCATTAATGAATAGATTAGAAGTAAACAAAAAAAATGATATATTATTTGTATGATTAAAAATGTATATTTTTTGTACAATTACTCTATCAATTGTTGGGGTCATATAGACCCCAAAGCCCTGAAGTGTAAACAGGAAATGAAGAACTTTTGAAGGTTAATCCATGTTTGTCAGATGCAGATGTTGATGCTGTGCCGAGAATAAAAAAAATAAAAAAAGATAATGATGCGAATTAAATTAATGCTGTGGCTGTATTATTATTAGGCCTATCATTATTATTATTATTATTATTATTTCATTTTTTATTTTTATTTTATTATTTTAGTTTTAGTGGTTTCCAAACTAAAGTGTAAAGTCACGTGGTTCAGTGGTCAACGTCACTAACCGTCAAGTAGACGGTCATTCGTTTCCCGAATCTCGCAACAAGAGTTTTTTTTTTTTGTTTGTTTGTTTGTTTTTATCTCTAAGGTGAGGACAAAGTACGTGTATATCACATCACCTTCCCTCATGTATGAAGTATCTTCAGTCTCACGAAACCAAAATGCAGTTTTCCACCCGGTCCACTAGGTGGCGCGCGCTAGTTTCACCTGCGGACGCTTGATGATGACGAGTCGCCACAACACGTGCAGATTGTTTTATTTATAGATAAAAACCAACTAACTCCAACATGTCACGCGACTCACCTGTAAGTAACTTCTGTCAGTTCATTAGATTAATGTAGTGATGGAATTAACTCTGTAAACCATATGAATCATGTCTTGTGTTAATTTAACAGTTTAATTATTTTTTTTTTTACATGGAGAACAAGTATAGAATAAAATGTGCATATATGTTTATGTTTAATATAATATTTGACACATTTGGGCTAATATAGTTAGAATATGGAGTAAAAACAGCTAAACTTTGACCCAAACTGATCAAAAACATGCAATTTAGTGCAGATATTGTTTATCTATATATGGCCAAAAAGTAAGATGAAATTATGATGCTTATAATATAAATCTACGAGATCTTTATAAGGGATATTTACATAAAATGCATATAAATGTCACTCTATATCTACCAATAATGTCTTATTATAAAACTTAGTTTTATGATCAAAGCTCTGTAGTTTTAAAACATGTAATGCAATGAAATACAATGATGATTGACGGATAAACAAATAAACCTCCTTCAAAATCCAGATGATCATATTTGATATCACAGATTTTACTGATAAATTATGTATGGATAATGAAGTAAACCTGAGGGTTGATCTTAAAATATCACTGACAATATGAAAGCTATTCTTGTGTTTTTTCCTTGAGAAAAGAATTTGATTGGTTTATTTCTGTTCTGTTGTTTTGTAGACCAACAAACTCAGTTTTGTTTCTGAGTTACACGGACAGGCATTGGCTTTAATGATGGAAATCCGCTCCTGGAGAGGTAATGATTTCAAATTAATTCATTTATTTGACAAGTAATTTTGTATTGTATGAGCAGTGATGACATGACACACTTTTACTATCCAGCCTCTTTTCTGCATCTGTAAACTTGACTCATACTGTAAAACACAAAACAAATTGATAAGAAAAAAAAAAGTGCTGCGTAATTTTTTTTTAAATAAATATACATTAAGTTTTAAGTTCTGACATGGCTGTCTGTAACTACATGCATCTATGAGCCTAACAACAAATCAACTTAGGAAAATTAATTTATCTGTAATACCATGCATACTCATTTTATAAAAGCAAAACTAAACCATTTATTTTACAACCTTATTTTAAAATATTATATTTTTTTTATAGGTAGTCACGACCAAAATTTTAGATACCAGAGAAAATTCACAATTGTCTCTTCCAATTTTGATACCACAGCTAAAACTACTAGCCTAACTAATATACTATAGTATATACAACTAATAAATATTTAAAGCATTATTAAAAGACAAGTAAACAGCCAGTGATAAAATAAGAACAAATAATCAAATTACAATCAAAAGCACAAATAAATACAATGTTAAAAAGATACAAATGAAACAAACAGTGCTTTTCAGGTCTGACAGTAGTTTCCGGGTACAGAAATGTAATAAAGCAAGCAGATTAATTAATTTGACATCACTATGCAAAATATAATTTAATATTTATTCACTGGTTTATTCAGTTTATTTTTTGGGGGTAAATAAAACTACATGGATATGAGATTCACATTTATATGTGTTCATGATATAAACGATTATTGTTTGTAATATAATATATGTACGTTCACAAATTTAATTCACAAACAATAATAGAAGACTTCTGCCACAAGAGGACGCGACATCAACACAAATACGGTTACAACTACAAACATTACTGACAGTACACAGATTCATTCTGATAAAAAACAAACATTTCCCTGCCAAACCCCGCCTAGTGTTTATCAAAGTTATAATTAAAGTCTTGGAAACGTTTGCTTAGAAAATGAGGAGGAACTCCGTGTTCGTCATCACGAGTGCGCGCTCCCGTAGAACCTGATGAGCCAGTTCACGCGCACAGACTCATTTAAAACCAACACATTCACTCTTAGCATACAGAAACACAACTGGAATGACTCTCGGTTTATTCGTTTAACTTGCTCTGGTAAGATGTTTCAGGATGTTTTGGTAAGTTAAAGCTTTTTTCCCCGCTCTTTACTCATTTTAGACTCATTCAATACGGACACAGGTCATTATTTCAGCGCGAAGAAATATATTTTAATATGATTTCATCATTATTATTTTCATGACAGTGAAGTAAATGTGAAAACAACGTATCTCACAGTAGTATTTATTGTACCGAGATTAACTTGAGATTTTGATTACTGTAATTACAACGACATGGAACGTGTTTATCATTTAACGTTAATAAGTCATGACGCAAAACAACTAACGAACAAAACACGATGTTTGTCTTAAACTTAATCGTCCTAAAAAAGATACATTCATGTAACAGAATCCCTTTTTTATTTATTATTATTTTTTAATATTATAGAATAGTTACACTTTGTTTCTCTTTCTAGATAACTAATTACTTACTTGCAGTCAGTGGTTTAACAGAAAAAATTCTACATTCCCATTAAATTATGAAAACGTTATTTCTGAATGTTCTCTGAACAGCCCCACAGTTGTTTAAAACGTTTAATGAAACTTTCAATTTGATCACTTTACAAACTTTATTGGAATGTTACATTTTAAACAAGTAATAATTACAGACCAGATAACTCCTAAAAAACTCCTGTTTATGTTACTGGAAAAACGTTTGTTCATAACTTTGAGAGAAACTTGCCAGACCGTTCTGAGAACATGTTAGCTGGGTATGTTTATTTGTTTGCATCACTATCGTGTATAAGCAAATATATTCAGATTATATAATTATCTAGCATTGGATGTTCCTCATAATAAGCTGTGTTTTTGTGGTGTTGAGAGAAGTGCTGTAGTCAGACCTCAGGAGATCTGTGTGAGCAAACACAATATTCCTCAGTGATCTGAGAACAGCAGTTTGGAGGATAATGATTTTGACGATGTGTATTGTGTGTTCCAGGTGCATCATGTGAAACAAGTCAGTCGGGTACGTGGAAATGTTCAGACCATTTCACACGACCCTTGACCTTTTCCACTGAACCTTTTTTCCACAAGACACCGTGCCCTGGTTGCCGTAATGGATGTTCAAATGCGCAACAGTCGGTCACTTCACTACGGCCTGAACGATGGTCGGAAGGGCTTCTCTGTGAGTATTAAAACACTTACTTCCAAGTAAGTCAGGACAATTTTAAAAAAATGTATCTCACAGTAGTATTTATTGTACACTCAAGAGTTTAACTTGAGATTTTGATTACTGTAATTAGAACGACATGGAACGTGTTTATCATTAAATAAGTCATGACGCAAAAAAAACCTGTATTGTTTAAGCCGATAATAATGACTACAGCTGAGCCTAACCACACCTTATTTATGATTAAAATAGATTTATGAAAGACATTTATCATCAGCGAAAGGAAATTAACCCACGCGTTCACACACACACCGATGCAGAGAAACCAGTTCCTTTAGTTCAAAGCATGACAGGACAGTCATTGTGTTTCAGTCCTCAGACAGGTGTGTGTGTGTGTGTGTGTGTGTGTTACTCACCGCATCAGTCTAAAGCGCTGAACTCTCTCAGAGGAATGTGATTCTGTAGTAAAGACAAGAATGTAGTCGAGCAGCATGTGAAACACACACACGACATGATCTATACAAAACCAGCAGGTTCTGGATGGCAGTCATCTGAAAATTAATATCACACTACTATTCAAAGCACGATTAATCATTTAAAGATCGCAGTCTCAATTCAAACACCCATTCAATCTCATTCCTAAATGATTCGGCTCTGTCTATTAAAGCATTGAGAAGTACGATCACACTGATTCAGATCTGTGTTCTGATCCAGTGAGAGTTGTCATGTACAGTATAAAACAGCTTCACTAACCGTCTTTTCAACCACACACTATCATTATTTCTGTTATAATGATTTACATTATCACAGAAGTACTGGGATAAAAGTTTATAGTTCAGATATAAACACTGATGTATACAGTAGTGATCAAAACTGAGGAAATCACCTTTTGAAAGTAACTTGATGCTTCAAGTAAAGATTGTATCAATTACATCAGTACGTGGGACAAGTGACTGTTAAAAAATGTCATTGAATCATTCAAGAGATTCGTTTAAAAACGCAGATTCATCCAGTAATGAAACAAGTGAAGTCTCTATGAGTGAGTCATTGAATCATTCAAAAGATTCATTCAAAAACGCTGATTCATCCAGTAAAGAAACAAGTGAAGTCTCTATGAGTGAGTCATTGATTCATTCAAAAGATTCATTCAAAAATGCCGATTCATCCAGTAATTAAACAAGTGAAGTCTCAATGAGTGAGTCATTGATTCATTCAAAAGATTCATTCAGAAACGCTGATTCATCCAGTAATGAAACAAGTGAAGTCTCTATGAGTGAGTCATTGAATCATTCAAAAGATTCATCCAGTAATGAAACAAGTGAAGTCTCTATGAGTGATTCATTGAATCATTCAAAAGATTCATTCAAAAACGCGGATTCATCCAGTAAAGAAACAAGTGAAGTCTCTATGAGTGAGTCATTGAATCATTCAAAAGATTCATTCAAAAACGCGGATTCATCCAGTAAAGAAACAAGTGAAGTCTCTATGAGTGAGTCATTGATTCATTCAAAAGATTCATTCAAAAATGCCGATTCATCCAGTAATGAAACAAGTGAAGTCTCTATGAGTGAGTCATTGAATCATTCAAAAGATTCATCCAGTAATGAAACAAGTGAAGTCTCAATGAGTGAGTCATTGATTCATTTAAAAGATTCATCCAGTAAAGAAACAAGTGAAGTCTCTATGAGTGAGTCATTGATTCATTCAAAAGATTCATTCAAAAATGCCCACCTCGGTAGACATTGGCCGGCTCCGATAATAACAAATGCACATGAGCAGCGGTTGAACGGGGGAGGAGGGGCCGCAAGTGAGTTTTTTTTACGATAGTGTTGTGAAATGTACGGCCCACAGCTGTAGGGGGAGCTCGTGGGGTAAACATGCGACAACAAACGTGAAAATCAGCAAAGAAGACTGGAAGTAGCCGAGTTCTGCTTTAAGAAGAGATGCTGTTAATACTAATTATTTCAATTAAGTCTGTATTTTCATTCAGTTTAAATTAATGTACTAAAATAAAATAAAAACTTTATAGAGACATTTAAAAAATATGAAATAAATCAAATGACACAACAAAATTAGAAAACTTTGAAATTAAAATAAAAAACAGAAAATATAAAATTAAACTAATTAAAAATATTATTAAAAACTATAACAGTTTCTCAATGAACTAAGCAAGTATAAAGTATCACAGTTTCCACACAAATATGAAGCAGAGCAACTGTTTTCAACATTGATAATAATCATAAATGTTTCTTGAGCATCAAATCATCATATTATAGTGATTTCTGAAGGATCATGTGACACTGAAGACTGGAGTAATGATGCTGAAAATTCAGCTTTGATCACAGGAATAAATTACATTTTACTATATATTCACATAGAAAACAGCTGTTTAAATTCTAATAATATTTCACTATTTTTACTTTATTTTTGATCAAATAAATGCAGCCTTGGCGAGCAGAACAGACTTTTCCAAAACATTAAGTTTTTTTACTAGTGTAAAATTAGAATGCGGTTTTATTTTTAAATGATCTCAGATTTTAATTCAGATATTTAAGTTCTCACCATCCTATATTTATATTCCACAAACAGTTCTTTCTTCTCCTCTCTTTCACACCATCATTTCCCCATGACATCATTGTGCTGTTTGTAATTTGATCCAAACCAGTGATTTTAAGATAAAGGAGTGACACACTCAAACCATCAGCTGTTCTCTACACACAGAGAGGAAAAGCCGGTCCTGCTTCTGTTGTTTTCTGAAAACTGAATGGCACAAACCAAAGCCAGCCCACAAAAGTGATGCAATATGTGTGTGTGAGCTGCCTGGACATCATTTACAGTGGGGCTGTTCAGGGTGAAGGGTGTGTACGCCGGTGGTGAACAAGCAGCCCACTGTTCACACACACACACACACACCTGTGAGAGGAGCTGCTTTCTACATGAGTAGAGTCTGTGTTCTGCTGTTTGAGCAGGGAGAGGCTCGTCAGTAAATCCTCACACGGACAGTGGATTGATCTCTGGAGGTCACAAAGCACATGTGTCATTAGATGATCCACTTTAGACATTCGACTACATAAGTAACTTGTGTTACTACTAGGGGTGTAACGATCAGTGATGGGAATAACGGCGTTATAAATAACGCCGTTACTAACGGCATTACTTTTTCCAGTAACGAGTAATCTAATTGATTACTCTTCTCATCTTAATAACGCCGTTACCGTTACTGCCAAAAAATGCGGCGCGTTACTATAACTGATGAAGCTGTTTTTTTTTTCATCAGACCAACTAGATCTCTGAGCGAGAGGCAAATACTTTTTTTACTGTTCTTCCTTGGTTAGTGGGCAGAGCACGAGACAAGCGCAAAAATGCTGACGATTGGCTATAAGGTAGAGTAAAATGTCATTGTAAGCCAATCAGAGGTAGAGTTGGGCGGGTGTTCGAAAGCACGCATAGTAGTGATGGGCATTCGGCTCTTTTGACTCAGCTCACTGAAAAGAGCCGGCTCTTTTGGCTCACAAACGGCTCTTTAAATGACTTTGACTATAATATTTCAATTTTTATTACATAATTATTTAATTTCTATAGGCTAAATTTGTAAAAATAGAGTCGGCTCTTCAGATATGCGAGCCAGCTCCCAACGTTCACCTAAAAGAGCCGGCTCTTAGAGTCGAATCGCGAACGACCCATCAAAAGCTCATTCGCGAACGAGTCGATCCATCATCACTAACGCTCATTCGCGAACGACCCATCATCACTAACGGCTAACGTTCATGAATTGCGAACGACCCATCATAACGCATAGTCGGGCAGGACAGGACACACAAGGAACAACACAAGCCAGTCAGTCAACGAGAGACAGGTATGGCGACGAGCTTAACAAGCTTAATTTAATTTTGCCCAGTTGTGGCCTGTTGAGGGGCAATAAATATCAAAATTTCCAAAACATCTATTGTGTTATTTGCATTGATCCACTATATAAACATAATATCTACATACATGGCGTTTGATTGGAGGCTAGTCTCACTTTGTCCCACAGCAACATTTTTTTTTTAGATGCGTGTACAATGTTTCATGTTTCTGTTAATAATGTATTGTATTAAGTGTCCATTTCATTATAATATTCAAATTTATCATAAATAATTGAACATGCACATGTATTTTAAGTTCCGTTAAAGAGGGGTAGAGGTGGGGTCACATTTGAGCATTTAAAATTAAATTTTACTTGAAAGTAACGCAATAGTTACTTTCATAAGTAACTAGTTACTTTTAAAATTTGTAACTGAGTTACTAATTTAGTTACTTTTTGGAAGAAGTAACTAGTAACTGTAACTAATTACTTTTTAAAAGTAACTTGCCCAACACTGGTAACGATACCCTCATATCACGATACAATATTATTGCGATACTCCAGTATCATATGGACATATCATTCATGTCAAATGCACACCATACTTTGGGGTTTGAGCTGTAATAATAGTAGAGCTGCACGATTCTGGATAATCTGACAATCATGCTTTTTTAATTTTTTTTTTAATCAAGATCATGATTATCCCACGGTTCTGAATAGACAACTAAACAATAGCATGTAATTAACTAGAAGTTCCGACAAAATTCAGTTCATTTTTTTTTTTTAAACACGAAAGAATGTGATAAATGTGACATGATAAAAGGTAAAAAAAAAAAAAAAAAAATGTACTGTTGATTAAAATGCTAAATTTTTATATTACATTGTGGGTGTAAATGAAGAGACTTGGATTTGGTGCTGGAAACCCAATGAACAATAGAGACACCAGAATAACAATATTCATGATCCTGAAGCTTACAGAGTTATTTTAGATGAATATGCTTTCACTCTTTCACTGACTAGATATATTTAAAATAATATAGGCCACTTTTTACTGGTAACATCAGACATTTGGCATTATCAAGACCCACAAATATCCCCCATTGCATTATTATACATTATATATTGTAGTTTGATGGAGTACTGACTCTAAAACTCTGAAAACTTGATTTTTTTTTTACGTTGGGTGAACTATCCACGATAAATATTGTTGCCTTTTTGTATTGCGATATATTGTGACAAAATATATTGTTACACCGCTATTAACTACGCGTCAACTAGCAGTCATTAGAGGTTTTCCTTTTTAACTCTCTCTAGGAAGATGATCTGCAGTTCCTCAGTCTCGAGGAAAGGGAGTGTATTTTGTTCTTTGAGGAGACGATCGGCTCCCTGGAGGAGGACGATGAGAGAACGGGACTGTCCTCAGGACACAGGCTTGCGGTGGAGCGTCCGGCCACACACACACACACGGCACGACATCACAGCCCTGTAGATCATGACATCATTGACCTGGTCCACCCTACACCCGATCCCAACAAACATAAAGACAAGCTGCCCTTCACGCCAGGTACCAGAAAACAACACAAATACACAGAGAAACAGTAACTCAATGTAAACCACGGAAAAACATTCTAATTCCGATCTTAATCTTAATGATATTTTTGTCATATTGAAACAGGGTTACAATCGTTGTGAAATGTGAAACTTCTAACTTGTAACGAAGTTTAGAAATGTTGCCTTTGAAATAAACTGAAATGTTTAAAGGAAAATGCCACCGTTTTTTGAAATAGGGGTTATTCACCGTCTCCCCTACATTTAGATAGGTGAGCAAACGCATTTTTGTCTCAGTGCATGCATTGTCTTAGTGTGGCTGCGCCGACGCTAGCTTAGCTTAGCATAATGAATGGAATCCTTTGTAGCCGGATAGCATGTCGTGAGTAAAAGTTATCCAAAAAAAAAAAAACGAATTACTTCTTGTGGCCTGCGTATTCACAACGAGTACAAATAGCATTGCAGATTAAGACTAGGCGACATCCTAGGTAGATATTGACTTGACATATATGGGGCACAGGCGAAGCACTGCTACTTGGGCGCAGAGATATCACGCAGGTTAGGTAGCTGTGACACAACTAGGGCAACGCTCATCTTGATCTGACACGTTGAGCCTGGTCATCAATGGCAGTGCCTTGTCCCACTCGCCACAGCACAGACACTCTTCAGTCGGCATAGGTTGGCATATTCCCACACTCACACCACCAGTTAGTGTTGGCTCTCATCCTCACGTCCTCAGGCTGTTTAGCGATCGCAACCTCCTCCTGTCGGTCTATATCCAGAGCACGCAGCTCCTCTTCTGAAAACTCTGGTTCGTAGAGGTATGGTTCTGGATCTTGACTGTCTGAGAAGTCACCCTCTTCGTCTCTCACAAAATCTGCTATGTTCATCACCATTCACTGTCTACTGTAGGAAAAATAGCCAGCTAATATTCACGCCGGTATGTTGACGGAAGTTAGGGGATTTCAGGCGTTGCGTGATATCTCTGCACCCAAGTAGCAGTGCTTCGCCCCAATATAGTCCCAAGTCAATCTCTGCCTAGGAAATCTTAATCTGCATTGCTATTTGTACCCGTTGTGAATACGCAGGCCACAAGAAGTAATTGTTTTTTTTCTTCCACTTTTACTCACGACATGCTATCCGGCAACAAAGGATTCCATTCATTATGCTAAGCTAAGGTAGCGGCGCCGCTGCCAGACTAAGACAATGCATGCACTGAGACAAAAATGCATTTGCCCACCTATCTAAATGTAGGAGAGACGGTAAATAACCCCTATTTCAAAAAACGGTGGCATGTTCCTTTCAGTTGAAGCACTATAATTATCAACTGAAAATAAAAATAAATTAAACCTAAGTACAGAGTTAGTAAATTACTTATATAATCAATTAAATATCCCCAAGTGTCATGGAACTTTATTCTTTGCAAATATAATTCTTTCCAACTGCAGATAATGCATGACATCTCTTAACCAAACCAAGTGATTTGGTGTTTTTTTCAGTTAAGAAGGATCGCGATTGGCTCTTTTAAATGTTGTTGTCAGAATAGAACCCATTTGTTCTTGTACTACAGTAGTCAACATTTGAAGTGGATCAAAACCTTCCATCAAAGTTATACATGGATTTTGAGCAATACCCGTTCTTGTCTTAGGACAACTTTGATGAACTTTTTTGATCCACTTTTTTGAGATTCATTACGCAGTTGTGAATGTGTTTTCTTCATCAGATTTCCAAGAGCTGATAGCAGCCCCGGATACTCATCACGAGGTAAAGGCGAAACGAGACCCTCCACAAGAAGTTGGACACCGTCCGCCTTCAGCTTCATCGATAATCACCAACAAGATTGTCGAGCACGAGAGCGTCACGTCTGATTCACAGCTTCTCCAGCGCAGATCCAGTCTGGAATTGCCACAAAACCCCTCAGTCAAACACGGGCCTCCTATTCACGCCAAGCCCACGCGTCTCCCCGACGGCATTAGCATGTTACTGGGCAGCCGCGAACACATTCCCTATTCAATCGCCACCGAAGCTATGAGCGAGCAGGAGCGCCGGACGCAAATGCTCTCGAACCGCTCCGGTTCAGCGCACCCTCTGGACGGTGGAGAGCCGTTTTGCGTTCGCAAGCCTCCCACGCGAAGCATATCGTTTCGAGATCCCACGCCGGACAAATCTAGGATGGAGGCGCTTTCGAAACTCGGACTAGCTCAGAGAAGAGCGCAATCCATCATGAACACTTCTCCGAGGGAGACCGAAGGCATTAAAACCACCACCACATTCAAAACTAGCTTACCAGCTAACACTAGTGCTGATGTCCGTGCTACGGACACTACAGACCACTGCCAAACCAGGCGATCGCAATCCATCATGCACACTTCCACGAGGGAGACCGAAGGCATTAAAACCACCACCACATTCAAAACTAGCTTACCAGCTAACGCTAGTGCTAATGTCCGTGCTACGGACACTACAGACCACTGCCAAACCAGGCGATCGCAATCCATCATGCATGCTTCTCCGAGGGAGACCGAAAGTGCGAAAACCACCCCTACATTCAAAACTAGCATACCAGCAAACACTAGTCAGACCGGACGCGCGAAAACCACCACCACATTCAAAACTAGCTTACCAGCAAATGCTAGTCCTGACGCCCGCGCAATGGACACCACAGGCAACTGCCAAACCAAATCAAGCCCTGCACCAATTTTGGCGAGCGCGGAAGTCACGCATAGTGATTTTAACAGCTATGGCGGCAAGAGCATAACGTTGCACCCCTCAATGTCCTTTAGGACTGAGCATGTCTCAAATTCGTTACCCAAAACAGAGGCTTCGGAGGTCCATCTCAACAACTTTGGCGGCAGATCAAGAGTCATGAGTACACCTGAGCCAATCCACGGAGCCCGATCCAGAACCTTCTTTTCAGTGAAAGAGGACAACTCCAGTTCGAACAGGACTGCAACGAAAGACTTACCCAAGAGGAATGCGTCGCTCTGTGAAAACAGATCCAATGCTAATCCGCCCGTTGCGGCTCCAAGACCCCTGCGTCACCCGAGTCCACTGAGTCCCACCGGGTCATGGCCCTTGCCAAAGCCATCCTTCCGTGCTCAGGGAATAACGGTCCAGTTTTCTGGGAAAGGAGCCACAGATGAGGCCAGGCGTAACGCGCTACGCAAACTCGGACTGCTGAGGGACTCGTCTTAAACGCTCACATGATGCCTTTTGACTTGAGTACAAAAACATTTGAGAAGTTATAATTTAACCAGTGCTGGGTAGATTACTTACAATATTTAGTCTGTTGCTGAATGCATTTTACATGGCGAAATTGTAGTTGGTAACGTAGCTTACCAGCTAACGCTAGTGCTAATGTCCGCGCTACGGACACTACAGACCACTGCCAAACCAGGCGATCTGAGTGTCTGAACGTATTTAGGTCAGATAATCGGACTACTTTTAGATTAGCATTGACCTAACTTGTTGAACACTTAGATTTGAATCTTAAGTTTTGAAGATTAGGTATAATCTTATACCATATTATACCAAATTTGTTCCATTACCTAATGATATTTTTAACCCAAACCAGGGTTCGTGAAGGAATTTCAGGGGGTATCTAAGTTCATGAAAAATTAATAATAATAAAAAAAGTTAAATTAAAGAATTTTAAGCCAAACTAAAACACTTAATAATGATGCAATATTTTATTTACTTGCATGTCATGTGACCATTATACGACATCATAGAAACATGAACATCCAAATGTTAAATTCTGTAATTTAACATGTGCATGTTCATGTTCCTCTGATGTCTCTTAATTATGAACTACTTAAAATCTCAGAGCGACTAAAAGCAAATATATTACATCAAAGAGGACTGACTGACAAAAAAAAGGAGTTGTAATGTTGAGAAAATACTCCTCAAAAGTTAAATTATTTCTGTAAATAAAATTCTGAGAATCAATTTTAAAAGTAACTGTAATCTGATTATGAGTTTTTTTAAACCATAAGATAAATCTAATTACATGTATTTAATTTTTGGCAATTTAATTAGGTAATCTAGATTACATGTAATCAGTTACTACCCAGCACTGACTTCAACTAATCATTTATATATACACACACACACACACAAAAACAAACAAACAATATTGGCATTACCTTGTTTACAAGATGTTCAGATGGTCAAGAGACAACCGATTTATGTTTTAAGTTTAGAGAAAAGTCACAACTAACACTTGTTTAGACTGAGCTTGTTTTTTCTGCTTAGGAATTTTGCTTTAAAATCAAGAATCCAATCACTTCTGATATCTTTATCAAACACAAACTCAGCATTCACACTCATCTCAAAGGTACTCGCTCAGCTTCTACATGCTGCTTTGGAAGCGCATGGCCTGGTTTCTGCCATCTTTGCTTCATGGTCACATGGTTCCAGAACATTGTTTGAGCCAATCGTCCAAGAGTCCTTGAACTCCTAAAACACTGTTAAGATTCCTCCAAATACATCTACTATAATGTCATGATGACATATGCTTTTAATTATGGACAAACTTAATTTTGAAAGATAAGTGCGCCAGGAGAACAGACTTAAGCGTGTCGTCTTCAGTGGTTCAGTGTTAGCGGTACCGTTGCTAAAGCAAAAGGTTTCTGGTTCTGTTCCAGGTTTTTGCGGTTTTAAACAGAATTAAGGAGAACTGTCGGAATCGTGTTGTCTTCAGTGGCTCAATGGTAGCGGTATCGTCACTGAAGCGAGTGGTTGCCGGTTCTATTCCAACTTGTTGCGGTTTTATATACGGTTGTGATTTCAGACTCCGTTTCGAAAGATAAACGCACGAGGAGAAGTGTCTGAACTGTGCAGGCTCTGGTGGCACTAGTTTAGTTAACGAGCTTAATTAGTGAATTGGTTAATTACTTAATTGGTTAATTACCTAATTGGATAATTACCTAACTGGTTAGTTAGTTAATTGGAAATATTTTTTTCATTATTTACTTTTCCTTTTTCTCATTGCACTTTTTTTCTATTTTAATTTTTTATTATCATTTTCTTTTTTTACTTTTGCTTCCACTTTTTTATTTGCATTTTCACTAGTTAAGTTTAGTTAACTAGTTAATTATTTTTAATTTTATTCTTTTCAAAAAAAACAAATTCCATTTTTTACTTTCACGTTTTTATTTGCCTTTTCACTAAAGTTAAAAGTCACGAGTTTATTTAACTAGTTAATGAATTAGTTAACTAGTTAATTATTTTTCATTTTCTTTTTTTCCAATTAACTTTTTTTTTTTCATTTTTTACTTTCATTTTCTTATTTGGATTTTCACTAGTTAAGTTAAAAGTCACGAGTTTAGTTAAATAGTTTAATTAGTTAATAGTCATTAGTCTAGTTAAGTCAGATTCATTTGTTTACACACTTTACCTATTAAAAACAGTATGTTCAAACTGTTAAATATGTCACCTTATCAAAATTTGTTTTTAATTGTGTCTGTGCTTAAGGATCAGTTGATGGTAAGAACCCAGACCTTTATGCAAGAAATACCTCAAGTTTTTTCTAGCTTCTCTTTATGATGTTCAGCATGTAGTTCATATGATAATGTTGTGTTTTATATTCTCTCGATGTTGAGTTGTGGGTTGGACGTTGGCTGTTGGGTGGGGTTTTCCAGATGACCGTCTTTTCCCTTCTTTCTCTCCCAGCATGCACTGCAGAAGCTCTCGTAAATGTAAGTTTAGTTCCTCCCACACTAAACCACAGACATTCAGATCGAGAGCTTGCAGATTTGGAACATGTTAAAATCACCACCAACCCTTAATCACATGTTGTGTTTTCACCTGTAGTGTATTGTGAATTTCAGAATGAATGAGAGTGAGTGTTTTGCATGTAGAATGTGTGTTTTTGACAATGCATGTGCGCATTGTTTTGTTTTATTTTATTTTGACTCCGGTTTTTTGCTTCAAGTGAAGCAGTTATTGAAGGACATGGAATGCATGATTGTGAACATGTGACCACTACACACACACACACACACACAAAACAACATTGTTTATTACAACCTCTTTGTGTAAATGAGAACATTGCTGGACATAAAAATGTATATTTTCTTGCATTGGTTAAGATCTTTAATTCTAGAATTGTTTCTGAATAAATACAATGAAACCATCAGTTATAATGTAATGCAGAAGTTTTTTTGTGTGTCAATGATAATTTTCTTCATCAAATTCAGTGAACCACTGCATTATGGGATCATGTCAGGATTTATAAACGTGCGCCAAGCTCAATAATTCACCTTTTAACAAGAGACATTTAACCACAAAATTCAAAGCACAATACAAACATAAAACAGAATAGAAAACAACTAAATCAAACACTGCAGAAGGCTGAAAACATCAGAATAAAACCCAAAAAAAAAAAAAAAAAACATTTTGGCATTGAGAAATTATTTAATGACCAGTAACCCCCTAAATATAGTCCTAAAAACATTTAAATATTAAAGTACATTGAAATAATTGTAGGTACTTATTCTGAATTTAATCATGTGGATTTATGATTCTTAAGCCAATCTTAATTTTTTCCTATTGATTTGATGGTGAATTACGACCTTTCTTCATGAGCAGTTTTGGCGCTTAAAACCGTCCCAAACACACTTTCTTTCCTCTGGGTTTGATCTTACCTCTTCCGCCCGCAGACGTGTGTGTGTGTGTGTGTGTGTTTGCGTCCGGTTCGACTGCATTCTGATCAGCTGCTCTAGTCGTTGAGTTCACTGACAGAAAACAAGCTGGTGAGCGTTTGAGAGCACAGAGACAAAAAGAGACATTCTCACGGTCACATGAAGTCACTTTTACTGCAACAGCGAACATGTTAGCGGCTGCGTTCAGCCCATGCACGTCTCGCTCAGGATCCATCGCTGAGGTTAGAGAGAACAAACATCAGGAGAGGAAACAACGCTTGTCAGAAGAACAAAAACATTGAGTTTTCCACAGCTAGAGTCTCTTCGTCACTGGACACTATCCAACCATCAAACTCTATCAGCCAAAGTAAAATCACCTCCATCCTGTGTGTGTGTGTGTGTGTGTGTGTGTGCTGATGGAGCTCCTCTCTGGTTGCCGTGGTGACGCTCAGTCAGGTGTGTCTCCGTCTCAGAGTCCAAAGCACCGCTTGTCCATCTATCGGTCCGTGCGTCTGACTCGTCGTTCGCTCAGTCTGACATCATCAGCGTCTCCTGCGGTGCACAGGGTCAAGGGTCAGTGAGTGAGCAGGATGTGTGTGTAAGTGTGTGTGACGACTGTTGCAGAAGAACTTCTTGCAAAAACACAATTTTATTTACTTTAAAACACATTTATATATATATATATATATATATATATATATATATATACACACACACACACAAAAAAAAGCTCCAGGTTTGCCGTGCATGTTTGTAGGGCTATTATTATTTATTTTTTAAATAATATATAATAATATAAATAGTAATAATAAATATGGTAATCAAAATAATTCTAGTAGAAGTAAAAAAAAGTATAATAATAATAATAAGTGTTATAATAAATACAATAATAACAATATAAAATAACTTAATTCTTTTTATTTTAATAATTATTTATTTTATAATAAAAATGTTATAATATAAAAGATAATAAATACAGTATGTATTAATATAAATATAATAATGATTAGATCGATTTTAATAAAAAAATATTTACATTTTATCTAATACATTATTACTTTATTACTAGTAATTATTACTAAAAACAATAAGAAATGTTACTACTGTAATATAATAATAATATGTAACACTAAGATAATACAATGACAATGAATGCAATCATAACAATATCAAATATAATAATAATAAATACTAATCAAAAATATAAAACAAAATAAGGAATATTACTACTGTGCAACTGAAATATTTTACAAGTCAAACGGATTTAGAAAGTAAATATGATTTTCAGATGATTGTGCTCTTCTACTTGAGTGACGTGTGTGTGTGTCTGACCTGCCGCCGGTCTTGAATATGAGGTCAGCGTTGGGCGCTCCTTTAGGGTGCTGGTACCGGGGCCGGCGCTCGCGGTTGGTGTTCGCAGGAGCCGGTCTCTGAGCGAGGGATTGCATCATCTCTGAAACAACAACATCAGGATGAGTGGAAAGGCGGAGTGGTGAAGAGACGAGTCCCACTGAAGACATGAGCCCCAGCTTATGACCCAAGCAATCTGATTGGTTCAAAGCACGTTTTATGGGTAATCGCTTCAGTGCCTGGTTACAAACCAGACAAAATCACTTTATTATAGAAGTCGTTTGAACTACGTTATAACGAGTCATTAATACGTTTCATATACTAGTATATAACCGAAGCTATAGATTGTGAATTTAAACATTTTTCCGATCTTAGTGTTTTTTAGTTAGCTTAGATAGTAGCATAGCATGCTATCCGATGAGCGTGCTAACGTTAGCTGAGCTTTTATTTGTAGCACGCTCATCGGATAGCATGCTATGCTACTATCTAAGCTAACTAAAAAACACTAAGTATTTTTTTATCTTTTATTTGCCTTACTGTATTCACAGCAATTCGTAATGCAATTATAATGATGTCATTATTTTTATCGTAATAATCAGCGCAATATGTTGTACAAATTTTGTTATTAAAAGAACCATGAAATAATGTTAATTTGAGTTTATTACTATTTTTCTTATTAACAGTTTATCCATTTAAATAAATGACCGATGAGAACAGATTTAGATCAGGCATGGGACTCATGTCTTCACCCCAGCGGCTTTAGTGCCGCCCACCTCACCCTGATAGTCCTCCTGCTCCTGCCTCTCGTTGATGTCCAGCGTGAGCTTCTTCATGCGCATGCGCTCCTCCTGCTCCGCTTGCTGCTGGTTAAAGTGATTGGCTGCCAGATGAGACGACAGCGGCACGTTCAGGATCTTAAACTGGACAGACACACACGCTCATTTCTCAAAGCTTACGTCAACAAGTTCTTTCAAATAAAAAAATCACATTTACTCTTCGTTTAAATAATATAATGATAGATACATTTTATGCTACTTTCTTAGTTCTAAGTTCTTAATTCTATTTTGCACTAGTTTGTTTAAAATGTACTTAATTTGTAAGTTTGTAATTACATAATTTGACATATTGTTAATATTACTACACTAAACAATTTTTAATCAGAAGTTGCTTGTAAATTTCATAACTGCATGAAACTGAATTAAATGTGAAATTTTGAAGTAGAAACACTGAAATGGTATTTTTATGTGAAATGTAATCCTTACTTATTATTAATTACATTTATAATTAAATAATTACATTTATTTGACATTATTTCACTTCATTTTTTATTTGACTTATTTAATTTATTGTTTATTTGATTTATTAATTTTTTATTTCACTTCATTTTTATTTGACTTATTTAATTTATTGTTTACTTGATTTATTAATTATTTATTTCACTTCATTTTTTTTTTGCTTATTTAATTGATTGTTTATTTGATTCATTAATTATTTATTTCACTTCATTTTTTATTTGACTTATTTAATTTATTGTTTACTTGATTTATTAATTATTTCACTTCATTTTTTATTTGACTTATTTAATTTATTGTTTACTTGATTTATTAATTATTTCACTTCATTTTTTATTTGACTTATTTAATTTATTGTTTACTTGATTTATTAATTATTTCACTTCATTTTTTATTTGACTTATTTAATTTATTGTTTACTTGATTTATTAATTATTTCACTTCATTTTTTATTAGATTTATTTAATTTATTGTTTATTTGATTTATTTAATAATTATTTATTTCACTTCATTTTTTATGTGACTATTTAATTTATTGTTTATTTTATTTATTTAATAATTATTTTTCACTTCATTTTTTATTTATTTAATTTATTGTTTATTTGATTTATTAATTATTTATTTCTCTTCATTTTTTATTTGACTTATTTGATTTATTGTTTATTTGATTTATTAATTATTTATTTCACTTCATTTTTTATTTGACTTATTTAATTTATTGTTTATTTGACCATTTTTTATTCGACTTATTTAATTTGTTTATTTGACTTAATTGTGTAGAAACAATATTTGAACTAATAGAAATTGCTAGTAATTTTCACAGGTAATTACAGTAACATTGAATAAACCTGCATTTTTGGAGTAGAAAGACTGAAATACAGTATTTTGTAGTTAAACACACTCATGCACAGTTTCTCCTGCACACAGCTGTGATTAAACACACACTCTGAACCAGAGACAGACAGAAAACAGGAGAACGTCAGATGGATGTCAACCTTCTAAAAGACTGGACAGTTAAAGTGGGTCACTGAGACACCGGCAGAATGAAAACAAAGACGCTGTGTGTGTGTGTGTGAGAGTGATCTGAATTTGTGTTTCTCTCAGCCTTCAGGTGTGTTTTTGTGTGTGTGTGTGTGTGTGTGTGAGAGAGAGAGAGAGAGAGAGAGTGTGTGTGTGGTTGACCTCCCTTTAAGGACGTCCTCATTTTAAATCTGGTATAAAAATAAAGTAATTAAGGTTTGTTTTTTTTTAAATGTAAAAATGCAGAAAGTTTGATGTGATGGGTAGCGTTAGTGTAAGGGGAGAGAATATACAGTTTGTACAGTATAAAAATCATTTCGTCGACTGACTGTACCCATTTAGATTGCCAAATAAAAGTGTGTGTGTGCTGTAGTTTACACTCCCAAAACCACATCCTGAACACACCCTGCAGACCTAAACCATTCCCACACACACACACACACACACACACACACACACACACACTGGTACCTGCTGCTTGTTGCCCTTGCGAGTGAGCATGACGAACTGCATGGTGTCGCTGATGTCTGAGTCTGTGTCTGCAGTGCATGATGGAGCCGGGCTTTTCTTCAGCTGACTCTTCAACTGCAGAGGAATCGCCACATCCAACTGGTGGACCTTCACTGCCTCTCCACTGCGCTGCTGCTCACACACACACACACACACTTAAAGGCTATTGTACATGCACAAAAATCAGACTGATGTAGAAAGAGACATCACAGGAGACTTTGGGCTGAACATCAAGAAACTTACAAATGAAGATATTCAAGCAGAAGTGATTCTGTTCTAAAAATTACAAATATATACGGCTGCTTTTCACACCAGGTTTATTACAGTTAACTAAATCTAAAACACAAACCATAAAAAGAACATTACTTAAACACTTAAAACTTGAACTTATTTTACTTAAAGGAACACTCCACCGTTTTTTGAAATAGGGATTATTCACCGTCTCCTCTACATTTAGATCGGTGAGCAAACGCATTTTTGTCTCAGTGCATGTGTTGTCTTAGGCCCCTTTCACACAGAGATTCCGGAAAATACACGGATAAAGTGACCCGGGTTCGTTTTACTTTGGTTCATTCACACTGCCAGTGATTTTCCGGAATCAGAGAGTGCGTTCACACACAACCCGTAAAAATCCGGTAAAGACACGTGACATCGATGTGACATGTAATGTCTCAGCAGCGTCTATAGTTTGCTTATGATCTGCGATCTCTCTCTGGAGAAACCACACTTGTGCATTTTTCTCTGATTCGATCATAAACTAGCGCATTACGTAGCGTTTCACTATCCTGCTTTCACTTCAGCGTCATCATTACGACACAGCATTGATTACGGCTTTTGTTCACACAGCGCGCGTTCCGGGACTGATCCCGGCAATGTTACTAGGTCCCCAACCCGGCATCGATGCCGGCATCAATCCCGGGTCGTGTTTGCGTTCACACAGAAGGTGTTCTGATAATTTCCCAGGATCAACGAGCTGTGTGAAAGGGGCTTTAGTCTGGCAGTGCTGCCGCTAGCTTAGCATAGCATAATGAATGGAATCCTTTGTTGCCGGATAGCATGTCGTGAGTAAAAGTGAAAAAAACGAATTACTTCTTGTGGCCTGCGTATTCACAACGAGTACAAATAGCAATGCAGAATAAGACTAGGCGATTTCCTCGGCAGAGATTGACCTGGGACTATATGGGGGGGGGGGGGGGGGGGGGAGCAGGGTGCGAACTACGGGGGAGCAAGGGGACCCTTAATAAGACATGGGCTCCCCTGAAAACATGATTCATGGAATTTTGGGGGGTCTCAAAAAACATTGACTGTGTGTTATTTTGACGTGCAATTTCAGTTTTGTGTAATGTGATCATCGTGGATTATTATGTCTAAAATAGCAAAAATATCATTCATTCATGCATGGCGGCGATTTAAACCTAATTCACTTCATTAAAGATAACTATACATGCTATTCTTGTCATGAGCATCGAGGTGTGGTGGCGCTGTGGTGGAAACTCCAGTCATGTTTAGTACATGTTAACTCAAAGATTCGTAGAAAAAATATAAACGTTGGAGGCCATTGATCTGCGCGCGAAGTCGTTGATCCATTCTGTGTTAAGGTAAGACATGTTATTCCCAATTATGTGTTGTGGCTGGGTTGTTATAGGTCTGCGTGACTCTCAATGTCTTAGGCCTGATTGAACGGATGAATTGTGGTATTCTTCTGTAGCCTGACGAGTAATTTGACCCATGTTCAAGTGAACTCAAAGACAGCCTATGTAGCTATAGACTATTTGTGGATGGCTGTTTGACTTATCAATTTGTGTCAATAAAGTATAATAGGGTGAATCCTGTATATAGTGCTTGCATAGTGCATACACTTGTAGCTGTTATGTATTTTTGGAAGTCCTTGAAATTAATGGGTTTCAAAGCGCAGCGCCGCGCATTCCACGTCCAGTCTGAAAGGCGCTTCAGTCCTCGGCGTGCAAGTGCACGAACAAACCCCCACATCAAATACCCCCCCCCCCGTTGGAAATAAAATTGGCCTCCCCCAAAGGACACAGTATAGTTTGAACACTGGGGGGGAGCACAGGCGAAGCACTGCTACTTGGGATACCCGATGCGAAAGCCTCTTTTGTGCACCTGCAGGTTCTCCAGCATCATTTTGTCCAGCGCCTGAATGAAGTCCTCGTCCTCGGCACACGCCACGTGTTTGAGTCCTCCACCGCGGATCGTGACCTCCTGACCCAGAGACACAGCAGCGTTAGCTCAAACCACACACACACACACACGCACACACACACACTCACACACACTCACGTTGTTCTCTTCATCAGTTTCGTTCTCTTTGTTGGAGTCAGTCAGATAGTCTGTGTTCTCCTCTTCCTCCTCACGCTCCTCTTCCTCATTCTCTGAGCCGTCCTACACAACAAACACACGTTTATCCAACTGTCTTCAAACACACACATATATAGAGAATATATAAACAAAACCTTGTCGTATATTAAATATACAGTCAAACCAAAATGTATTCACACTCCTTCAACATTTCTCACATTATCAGTTTATTCACTATAGTTTAGAAAAAGGTAGTTTTAAAATATGACATGAGTTATGAAATCAGTTGATATTTAGACTGTCTCACACATGAATTATGTTGAATATCTGTCAGCTGTTAAATTTAACTACACAATTAGATAATACCAGTTTAGCAATGCTTCATGTTGTTCAGTCTGTGGTGTAAAAAGGTGCATTAGCAATTAAAGAAAAAAACACTCCAGCAAAACATGACCAGCTCAAAGTGTCAGAATAATATTTGCTCCCAAATTTTACTGGTAGTCACTGTATGAAGAATATTTGGGTATAATGTCACAGTTTACTTCATTTTGCTATCCTCACTTACATAAATGTACATATATAGTGTCCTGCACACACTATCAAAAATTATATCTGGTGTCTGAATCATTTTTGGTTCTGATAATCTTTTGATTGTATGTATATTTTAAATGATTTATATTTTGCATTGACTAATGCTAATGCAGTGTGTTTCCGTTCTGCATTTCTGTGTATCATCAGTCAACTATATGCAAATAACAGAGGCGGCAGAGTTTCCAGCTGTCAATCACACCTCCTCCTCGGGTTCATTCATCTCGCTCTCGTTTCCGGACTGTTCCTCAGTCTCTGCTCCTCCCTCGTCTTCATCATCGTCATCATCCTCATCCAGAGGCTCGTTCTCATCCATCGCACTGGAGGAGCGGCCGTCTTTCTCTAAGCCTGGACACAAGTCATGTCACAATTATTTATACACCGCTTTTTACAATATAGAGTGTTTCAAAGCAGCTTTACAGAGATAACAGGAAAATAATGCAATAAAGTTTGTTTCCAGTAGAAAATAGCGTCACAGTCCAGCTTAAGTACGTTCAGTTGTAAAAAAGTTATTAATTTAGTTCATTTATATACACTACCGTTCAAAAGGGTCGTTTGGGGTCGGTAAGATTTTTAATGTTTTTAAAAGAAGTCTCTTCTGCTCACCAAGGCTGCATTTATTTGATTAAAATACAAAACAAACCCAGTAATATTGTGAAATATTATTTCAATGTAAATCAGCTGTTTTCTATGTGAATATATAGTAAAGTGTAATTTATTTCTGTGATCAAAGCTGAATTTTCAGCATCATTACTCCAGTCTTCAGTGTCACATGATCCTTCAGAAATCAGTATAATATGATGATTTGATGCTCAAGAAACATTTATGATTATTATCAATGTTGAAAACTGTTGTTCTGCTTCATATTTTTGTGCAAACCGTGATTCATTTTTTTCAGGATTCAAATGTTCAAGAGAAAATCATTTAATTAAAAAACAAATATTTTGCATTATTATAAATGTCTTTACTGTCACTTTTGATCAATTTAATGCGTCCTTTCTGAATAAAAGAATATTCATTTCTTTAAAGGGACATTGTGTAGGAATTTCTCCCATCTAGCGGTGAAATTGTATTTTGCATTCAAACGAATTGTGCTCTCCAGCGCCTCGCTTTTTCAAATGCGTGTTGCATCTACGGTAGCTGTTATGTACCTAAAAGCTATGACAAACAACGCAAAAACAATCATATGCTCTATTAAAATATATTCTTATCGAATTTCTAGGTTACATAAAAAGTAAACTTACAAACCTTGTTTTTAGCGCCTTCTCAACTTTATTCAATAGCTGCTATTCATCAAAGAGCCTGTTTAACTTTTAACTATAAATGTTCTACTGTCTATATAATAAAGTACACAACCAAGCAATGAAAAAAAGCATGTCATTAAGACTGTAATATTGACTTAGCCTATACCTGTCGAGGAGAAAGCAGGACTTCAGCGTCTCTTTTGAAATCTTTCTCCTGCGTTAGCTCTTTCCACCTGGAAAAAGCTATCCCGACATTAACTCTTGTTTTTTGTAATCTCCGGTCACGTCGCCAAAAAAGTCCAAAATTGAACGTAAAAGGAAACGAGGGTTTCTTCTCCTGTGGCTCGGCATATGTATGCCATTAAAAATAACAGTGCAATGCAGCCTTTTAAACTTGCCGGGGCCGTGAAGCGCCTCTCACTGCTCTGCTCCTCCGGTTCTGCTGCTTTCAGTCACGTGACGCTGGCTCTGAACGAAAACACGTTGTGGAAACGCGTCGGTCTAGTACTTTTTGACCCTCTCTGCTATTATAGTTTTTCAAGATGGCGGAACGACATGGAAGCCTCCGTGGACCTACCCGTCACATGTATATAAAGATAATAAATTCTTCGTTTACGAGGATAAGTCAGATAATTGGCAGAGGTATTTGTACACCATTGAGGACATATTTATGAATAAAAATATTGATTTTAGATAATAAAATACCTAAAAAACTACATATAGTCCCTTTAAAAAAATTTTTTTTCGTATTGACCCGAAATTTTTTAACGGTAGTGTATATATAAAGCCGCTCTGGAGAAAACCGTGATGTCACCGTCCAGTTCTCATATAATGGTGTCAATCAATAATATTGTTGAATATTCAATTAAATGTCCACAACTAAGCAAGACAAACAGCAGTGTTGGGGGGAAAGTTACTTTTAAAAGTAATGCATTACAATATTGCATTACTCCCCAAAAAAGTAGCTAATTACGTCACTTAGTTACTTTTTATTAAATGTAATGCGTTACATTACTTTTGCGTTGCTTTTCCTCACCTGTGCTGGGCTTGCTCGTTTGTTTTTTAATAACAACAAAAAAGGTTAGATTAAATGTCCCCAACTAAGCAAGACAAAAGCCAAAGGCGACAGACACACAGGAATGTTGTTACGGACCAAACCAGACCGAAACTGCAGCAAAAATAAACCGGCACTACAGAACCACTTAAAACCAGACAGACAACACACACACACACACACGACAGCATTCCTGAAGAGCTATTCCGGGTCAGTGCTGCTTTAACGCTGATACTATTACACTCTCCGCAGGAATCTGTGTGTTTCTCTCGGCACATGTCAGGAATGAAGGCCGAATGACTGAACGGATGAAACACACCAGTGTGTCGTTGTGAGGAATGCTGCTCGACGGGGAAAGATGAGCGGAACAACTAGAAAAACAACTGCACACACACACACACACACATTGGTGTGTTCATTAAACACACTAGGGCTGGGCGGTCTGACCACATGTGGGTGTTTCCTCAACTAAACACACACCATCACTGGATCTGCTCTACTGCTGTCCAACAGCTGACAAATATGAGTAAAATGGTATTTATGTTAACGCTAATTTCATCATGTCTTCAGTGTGTCTCATCTGATCAGAATGTCTGTTCTATAATAATATGAGTTGTGAACCTTTTTTATAATGTGAAGCACTTTTTGAATCTCTCACACACACACACACACACACACTCTCACACACACACAAACACACACTATCTCTCTCCCTCTCTCTCACACACACACACACACACACACTATCTCTCTCTCTCTCTCTCACACACACACACACACTCTCTCACACACACACAAACACACACTATCTCTCTCCCTCTCTCTCACACACACACACACTATCTCTCTCTCTCTCTCTCACACACACACACACAAACAAACACTCCCTCTCTCTTACACACACTCACACTCTCTCACACACACACACACTCTCACACACACACACAGAAACTCTCGTGCAAACACACACACACACACACTCTCTCTCTCACACACACACTCTCTCTCACACACACACACACACACACACACCTCAAGGCTACAGATTTAGATCACTCAGAAACACAGATCACTTCAGAAGAAACACAGATTTAGATCACTCTCTCTCACACACTCTCTCTCACACACACTCACTCTCACACACACACTCTGTCTCACACACACACACACACACACAGTGTTTTACCCAGTTTGACGAGGAACTCTCTCTCCAGCAGTGTGACGTGAGCACAGGCCTCATCCAGAGACGAGCACAGCTTCATCACACACACACACACACACACACCCAGTGTTTTACCCAGTTTGACGAGGAACTCTCTCTCCAGCAGTGTGACGTGAGCACAGGCCTCATCCAGAGACGAGCACAGCTTCATCACACACACACACACACACACACACACACACACACACACACACAGTGTTTTACCCAGTTTGACGAGGAACTCTCTCTCCAGCAGTGTGACGTGAGCACCGGCCTCATCCAGAGACGAGCACAGCTTCATCACACACACACACACACACACACACACACACACACACACACACACACACACACACAGTGTTTTACCCAGTTTGACGAGGAACTCTCTCTCCAGCAGTGTGACGTGAGCACAGGCCTCATCCAGAGACGAGCACAGCTTCATCACACACACACACACACACACACACACACACACACACACACACACACACACACACACAGTGTTTTACCCAGTTTGACGAGGAACTCTCTCTCCAGCAGTGTGACGTGAGCACCGGCCTCATCCAGAGACGAGCACAGCTTCATCACACACACACACACACACACACACACACACACACACACACACACACACACACAGTGTTTTACCCAGTTTGACGAGGAACTCTCTCTCCAGCAGTGTGACGTGAGCACAGGCCTCATCCAGAGACGAGCACAGCTTCATCACACACACACACACACACACACACACACACACACACACACACACACACACACACACACACAGTGTTTTACCCAGTTTGACGAGGAACTCTCTCTCCAGCAGTGTGACGTGAGCACAGGCCTCATCCAGAGACGAGCACAGCTTCATCTTGGGCCGCAGGAGCTCCAGTGTGTCTGTGATCATGTATTCGATGTCGATGGGGAACGGCTGGTCTTTAGTCCACACATCAACACTCTTCTTCCACCAGATGTACCTCTACAACACACACACACACGTTTCACTGCGCTGAACCTCACATCTGTAGTTACGATACATGTTTCTGTAAGAGTCTCTTCTGCAAGGCTGCATTTATTTGATCAAAAATACAGTAAAAACAGTTAAATATTATTAGAATTTAAATCAGCTGTTTTCTATGTGAATATATATATATATATATATATATATATATAGTAAAGTGTAATTTATTCCTGTGATCAAAGCTGAATTTTCAGCATCATTACTCCAGTCTTCAGTGTCACATGATCCTTCAGAAATCATTCTAATATGTTTTATGATTAGTATCAGTGTTGAAAACACTTGTGCTGCTTCATATTTTTGTGGAAACCATCATATACTATATCAAATGTTTGGTGTAAGTAAGAGTAAAAAAAACAGATATTAATAATCATAATAAAAAGTGAAAAACATTTTGTGTAAATGTTAAAATGTCAGTGAAAATGTTAAAAAGATTTGTCAAAAAGACTTTCAAATCTATTCTTTAAAGGATCCTGAATTTTTTTTGATCATTCCACACAAATATAAAACATTGATAAAAATAAGACCCATTATTAATATTTAAGGATCAAATATGACAAACAGTTGTTCATTTGTGTAATTAAGTGTTATTGTGTTTGTCATGAAAATAATGCAAACAATCTTAAATGGACCTAAAATAGGCTTCATTTTCATTATACAAATATATATTCTTATTATTAATATAATTATTTTGGGGAGGTGAATTATGATACAGACTTTACTTCATGGGACATGTGAATGTTCATGATGGACAAAAAATGTATTGTTAAAAAAGTTTAATGCAAAGTAGTTCTATTAATATTTTGAATAAGCTTTTATTTTTATATTTCATGTTAATTTTAGTTAAGTAATTTCTATTAGTTTTCTGTTTTTTTTTAAATATTGCTATATAGGTTTAATACATTAAACAAATATATTAACACTATTTCAGTTTTAGTTTTTATTTATTTCCACTTAATTTTAATGCTTCAATTTAAAACTATTTCAGTTTATTGGCAACATTTCTTATTTACCTTTAGTTTAATTTTTTTAACTAATTATTATAACGGAAATTATTTGAATAGATTTAGTTTTAGTTAACGATGTAAACCTGAATCGAAGACAATATACTCAACATATGTTGGGATTAAATTTTTGCTGAAATTCAACTCAACATTTATGACTTTAATCTAATCTAGCCCAAGTTTGAGCACAAATCCCAGTGTTTGCAGGAGGCGTCGCACATGAACTGTAAATCTCTGTAAATCCCAGTGTTTACAGTGTCATCAGCCTGTGATTGGCTGTTTCCAGCTTCTTCTTAAAAATGTTTAATACAGAGCAGTTTTATTAGTATTTTGAATTAGGTTTTATTTGTATAGTTTTAGTTTTCATGTTAATTTTAAGTCATTTCTATTCGTTTTCTGTTTTTATTTTATTTTAATATTGCTATTTAGGTTTAATTCATTTCTAGTTCAGTTTTTGCTTGTATTTATTTCCACTTAATAATTTCAGTGCTTCAACTTAAAACTACTTCACTTATTTCTAATTAAAGTTAGCCAGCCCAAATTTGAGCACAAATCCCAGTGTTTACAGTGTCATCAGCCTGTGATTGGCTGTTTCCGAGGGAAAAGCTAACCTGGAAGTAAATGAGGAAGCAGTCGAGCTTCTTCTTGCTGGATCCGCGGTCGAAGTATTGGCCACAGGTGTCCAGGAGGGTGCAGACCATGCGGATGCGGAACAGGTGTTCGGGGGGGTCCAGTGGACTCGGAGAGCCGTCCGTGTTCACGCCGAACGAGATGAAGGAGAAGAGCGTGCGGAAGATCACGGCAGACTCCACCATACGATAGTTATAAAGCTCGCCCAGAAACTTAGCGCTGCTGATCCTGCGCTGGTTAAACTTGGGCTGGTTCACCTGAGAGAGAAACACACATCAACACACACATCTAACAGAGGTGGAAACACTACTCCAATATTCCACTCAAGTCAAATTACAGGTCTAAAAATCTACTCAAGTAAAAATAAAAAGTAGCTCATTTAAAATTTACTTTTTCATTTTCTAGTTTCTTTTTTATCTTACGACTCTCCCGGGTTGTAGATTTTCACAGTATGTATGAAAAATATCTCTGAAAATATCACGGTTTACAGTATTAATCAATTATTAAATAAATAAATAAACGGTATTATTAAATTATGGTTGTTATTATTATTATTATCATCAGATAAAATGACAGTTAAATGAATGAAATCATTTTTTTTTGGTTTAACAAATGCTTTTATTATAACAAACGTGAAACCAATTAGTTTGTTTTGTTTATTAAAATTTCAATAAAACTTGTCTAATCAACTAAATTCAATAATTGATAATGAATTAGATTAACAACTTATTTTTAACATTATTTATTATTCTTAAACATTTTAATAAATTATTAGAGTCCTATTAAATGTATTTTATTCAGATTTTTTTTTCTTTTTATGATTAAATACAAATATATTATCAAAAACAGTGGTAATCAAAAGAAAATTTTAACTTTTATCCTTTTATTTTTTAGGGAAGTGCTGAAAAACATATTTACAAAATTAAATCATGGACAAAAAATATTCCTTAAATCATATTCAAATAAATTGTCATTTTATTATTATTCTGAGAAGTGCGTTCTATTGTAGGCCTACAATAGTATTTCTTTCATAATTTCTCCTAGTTAAACCGTACTTTTATTTTGACAGGTTGTAGTGAAGACCTGTTCCAGAGTGTATTTGACAATGGTTTTTCTCAAATAAAATGATGAAAATGCTCACTAACATTTGTTACTGTATTTATTAATCTTTGTTAATGTTAGTTAATAAAAAATCCAGCTGTTCATTGTTTCTTCATGTTCATTATTAACTAATGTTACCAAATACAACCTTTGATTTTGATAATGTATTAGTAAATGTTGAAATTAATATTAACTAAGATTAATTAATGCTGTAGAAGTATTGTTCATTAGTTCATGTTAACTAATGTGAACTAAGAGTAAAGCACTGATTTTTCACCTTTCTATCGAGGGAATGTGTGTGTGACGTCCCCGACACACACTGAGCGACAGCATTTGTTTTCAACGTGAATGCCACGAAAAACACACAAATGCAGTTATTATTTTGTGTTAATATGCTGAATTTAGGGGTGAAATCATACCCTATATATTGTCTTGTTATAAATTGTATTGACAATTCATCAATTAAATATTTACCGTCGTATATTCTGCATAACTGGATGTTTTTAAATAAACACTGACAAAAAACAATACCAGTTTAAGGGCTGGCGATATGATGATGATATATATATACATATATATATATATATATATACACACAGGTCCTTCTCAAAAAAATAGCATATTGTGATAAAGTTCATTATTTTCCATAATGTAATGATAAAAATTAAACTTTCATATATTTTAGATTCATTGCACACCAACTGAAATATTTCAGGTCTTTTATTGTTTTAATACTGATGATTTTGGCATACAGCTCATGAAAACCCAAAATTCCTATCTCAAAAAATTAGCATATCATGAAAAGGTTCTCTAAACGAGCTATTAAACCTAATCATCTGAATCAACTAATTAACTCTAAACACCTGCAAAAGATTCCTGAGGCTTTTAAAAACTCCCAGCCTGTTTCATTACTCAAAACCGCAATCATGGGTAAGACTGGCGACCTGACTGCTGTCCAGAAGACCATCATTGACACCCTCAATTTTTTGAGATAGGAATTTTGGGTTTTCATGAGCTGTATGCCAAAATCATCAGTATTAAAACAATAAAAGACCTGAACTATTTCAGTTGGTGTGCAATGAATCTAAAATATATGAAAGTTTAATTTTTATCATTACATTATGGAAAATAATGAACTATCACAATATGCAAATTTTTTGAGAAGGACCTGTATATATAACATTGATATGGATTTAGACCTACTTAAATTGTATTTATATAAAGCGTTGAAATCAAGCTCATATAAACGTCAGGAAACATTATTCCTGGATATCCACGGATCACTGGATCTTTGGTGATTTGTAAGGATCACTATATCCAGTCCAACCTTTAGTTTGAACTGATAATCGTTTGTTTTATGCAGTGCATAACCTCTATTGTTAATGTTTTATTGAAAGCCAGCAGTGACGTTCTCCTTTAATGTTGACAAATGTTCCTGATAATTATTTTTGTTTCAGATATTTTTTGATATCAACAAGTGTGTTTACTCACTCAGTCTCTCAGCAACAGAGTGTCACTCGTTAACTCAATTATAACTCCTTATTACTTCATTGCATTACTTCTAGTCAAGTCACGTGTTTTTATATAGCGCATTATATAATGTACAGTCATAAACAGGAAAATAACATTCAAAATTCTTCAGTTGTGAATAAAATTTAATTTCAGTTGTAAAGCAGCTCTAAAATGACAATAGTGTCATTATTCAGATCATTTTAGTTTATACTAAATTGTTAAATAAATTAGTTTATAATAATTCAAATAATTATACTAACTAATTGTACAGTAATTCTGTAGTAACTTCTAAAGTTAGTAACACATTATTTGACTTTAAGGGAGAGGTGTTCAATGCATTAGTCTGTGAATTATAATTATAGAAAGAAAACACGTGCGCTTATTTGTAAACAAGTTATTCCAAAAATATAAATAATTATTGGGAACACTTTACATTAGTTTGTATGATCTAAGAATGAAAAATACTTCTAAGGAATTTAATGTTGATTTCAACATTTACTAATATATTATTAAAATCAAAAGTTGTATCTGTTACGTATCTACACTCGTTGTATCTACACTCTCTCACACACACACACACACACACACACACACACACACACACCCACACACTACTCTCTCTCTCTCTCTCTCTCTCTCTCTCTCTCACACACATACTACTCTCTCTCTCTCTCTCACACACACCCACACACTCACTCAAACACACACACTCTCTCACACACACACACACACACACACACACCCCCACACACTACTCTCTCTCTCTCTCTCTCGCTCTCACACACATACTACTCTCTCTCTCTCTCACACACACCCACACACTCACTCAAACACACACACTCTCTCTCACACACACACACACACACCCCCACACACTACTCTCTCTCTCTCTCTCTCTCTCTCTCACACACATACTACTCTCTCTCTCTCTCACACACACCCACACACTCACTCAAACACACACACTCTCTCACACACACACACCTCTCTCTCTCTCACACACACACTCACTCACTCAGGCCACGTCCACACGAAGCCGGTGCGTTCCCTATCCAATCTTTTTTTTTCCTCGTTCTAAAAATAAAATTCCGTAAACACGGCGTCGTCTCAAGAAATATCTGCGTACACATGAAACCACTGAAACCGACTGAAAACGGTGTAGTATACATGCCAGACCAGTACGAGGCGCTGTAATTCTGACACAGATACACTAAAACAGAGAAGAAGACTTGCGCATAAACCTTGAGCGCTGTATACAATAATATACATCTTAGGCACAGTAGCTTCTTTTCTTTTCTTTTTTACCAAGAACTTTATTGAACAATATGAAAAACTATAAATGGTACAAAATAGGGATGAGTCACGATATTCGATTAGTTAGCAGACGCATTAAGCTTGCCACAAAGAACCGGCAAATAGCCTAATCATTATGAATGTGTCAAATATAGCAAGGAGACATTTTAATTGTTTATTAATAAACTAGTGTTTTGTGTGACGATGCTGATTCGCCACCTTCGCAGTGTTGTGAAGATGCCTATAGAGAGAAATGCGCACTTCATACGGATTATTAGAGTTGTCTGTTTCTTTTCGTTTTGAATTGTTTTGTTTAAAAGTAGACATTTCAAGCTTAGATATATTTCTGAGTTTCTGTTCATTTATGAGACAAGCTCCAGTTCACGTGCGATGCAAGTTATATCGCGTCGGCGCCTCCATGTCCTGATTATAGGCTATTGTCTGCTGTATTTGCTTCTTATTTATTAAATCCAGGAAATTTGTTAATGAAACATTGATTAAAATTAAGATACAATTTATACAAAACGAAATTCACTTTAAAGAAAGGCTTTATACAAAACAAAACTTAATGAAGTGGTCAAAATGATGTGTCTCGATATTGCGCATCTTATAATTAGGCTACTCACGCTGTTCACTTTTCATATAGGGCCAAATCAACATATATGAAATGGAAAAAATAACATTAACACATAAATATGAAACTAACTTTTCTTTAATGGCTACAACATGTAGGCCTACAGTACAGAGAAATTTAATGTCGGAGCGAACGCCGTGTCACTGGTGAGCATGAGGGGCAGAGGTGCGTTTTTTTGAATAATAATCAAATAATTCCCAGCGATCGTCGAATATTATTTTTGCTTGACATGCCCATCTCTACAAAATACGAAATGTCTTAATCAGACAAAATACAAGCATCATAGCATAAGAACAAAATATAAATAAATAAATAAAATAAAAATACATTAAAGTAGGCCTAAATAATAAATAAAGAAATAAAAGAGGCTCAGTAGCTTCTGAAGCATGAACTCAAGCATGTAGTCGCAGTTGTTGTTACTGATTTAGCGCGTCTGACTAGTCGACACGTGGGGTGATGACATCATCGTTTCACAAAATATACGGATTGGCCGCACACACGAAACCGCAAGCGCGTCGTTTTCAGATTTATCCACTTTGGGACCCGGTTTAAAAAAATACCGGTTTCACTCTCCCAAAACGCCGGATCCGTGTGGACGAAACGCCAATACGATAAAAAATGTATACGTATACAGCGAAACGGTCCCTCAAACAAACACACACTCTCACACACACACACACACACCTTTCTCTCTCTCACACACACACACACACCTCTCTCTCTCTCTCACACACACTACACTCTTTCTTTCTCTCTCACACACACACACTACACTCTCTCTCTTACACACACACACTACACTCTCTCTCTCTCACACACACACACACACTACTCTCTCTCTCTCTCACACACACACACACAAACACACACTACTCTCTCTCTCTCACACACACACCTCCATGCCCAGGCGTATGTCTTCCAGCATGCCGTCCACCACATGAATGCCCACGTCCTCCTGATACGCCACGAGTCCGGCCAGCAGGTTTGCCACGCAGTGGATGCTGTTGTACTTGACGTTCCAGATGTTGACCATACAGCAGATCAGGTAACCCTTCACCTCAGGGTCCTGCCAGGGCAGCTTCCTCATCTGCCTCAACACCTGCACACACACAGGTGTGAGAGTGTGACGTACAGGCAGCATCTTAACACACTTTTAACATGTAAAGGTCTATTTACATTAAGTAGTGATGCACGATATATCGGCCGCCGATATAATATCGGCCGATATGGTCAATTTTTTACACATCGGTATCGTTCCGATGTCAAACTAGGGCCGATGTGAACAGGCCGATAATCATTCCTGTGTATTTGACGTGTGTGTAGGATTATGTGGGGCCGGCGGGGATGTTTGTTTTTGCACGCGCGCATACATTACACACACATAATGTGCTGAAGCAGGTGCTGGAGGCGGCAAGTTTCGCACTCTGCCTTGTTCTGACCGACCATCAAAGTATTGTCGCGCTGGAGTTACGGGGTTATGATGTAGCAATTAAATCACCTCAGACACACATGTAAGTTACAGGTTTCACAGTGATTGCTTTTGTTAGATTACTGAATAATGGCATATTCTCGGGGGGAAATGATGTTGAAAATGATCAAGGTGGTAAGAATGACACACGACACGGGTGCATAAAAAAGATAATCTTTAAAATCCAGTAATAGCTAGCGGTAGCCTTTAGCTAGTGATGCTACTTCACAAACTAGACACAAACACGTTTCGAGCCATAATCAACAACTTATCTAGTAACAAGCGCTGCATTAGAGCAGGCTTGTAGGATATCTTAATTCACAGCCCGTAAGGCTACATGTAGGCTACAACTGAAATAAAATGCTAGCTCTCGCCTGTCAATGACAGTCCACTGACTGAAAACTACGCGAGTTGGTCAGTTGGAGCCGCAACGACACACCCATTATACACCAGCAGCGGGAATGTAGTAATTTAAAGCCTACCTTTTGTTGAACCCTGGTTAAAATCCATGTCAAACAACCGACGAGAAAGCAAATCCATTACAATGCGGAACTACTAACTGTTAGATAACGTTACAGTTCTTTATGGACACCTAATCTGTAGCCCTGCCTTAGCTCTGAAGCTCTGTGACTATTATGAACTGTCTGCGACGTCAAGATTGCAATGCTGGAATATGTTGTGGTTGTGTGTGTGTGTGTGTGTGTGTGTGTGTGTGTGGCGCGCGCGTGTGTGAGAGAGAGAGAGAGAGGCGCGGGCGCGATCGAACAGTGGAAACAAAAACATACTCCGTCATTTTGTTCATACAGGACATTCCAACTATGCTCACTACTTCAACTTCTTGTTTATACATGTGAAGCCATTTTATCATAGTGAGTCTAATAGGATTAATATTGATTACATTTTAAGTGTTATCATAACATTGTGCTATAAAATAGAAGTTAAGGTCTTTTGCCTTTGTACAACAGTTCAAAACTTTAAAGTACAGTACTAAGTAACTGTCCTACTATGTTCACAGAATACAGTGACTTGGTCTCAAGTGAGTTAGATGTTTATTGAGAATACTCAGGGTTGGCTTATTCATAGTGTGAATTCAGGACACACTTGTATCCTTTATAAAAATTTATTTTTATATAAATATTTATTTTTTCTTCTGAAAATCTGATGACATATTTTGCACACAGGTAAAGGTGCCCAATATCAGTCATTTCTGAAAATAAATTACAAAAGTAAAAAAAAAAAAAGTCTTTTGGAAAATAGCTCTTTATTTGATTATCATAAAAATGTGTTTTCTATACAGAGATATCGACATCGGTAAATATCGGTATCGGCCATAAACAGCAATATTAATATCGGTATCGGCCACAATTTTCACATCGGTGCATCACTAACATTAAGAATAGGTTGACAAAACAATGCAAAAAGGCAATAACTATCAGAAGCAAAAAGCTAAATGCACTTCTTCTGTATATGCCTTGTTTTTTTAGTCTTTGACAACAGCCCCAAAATAAAAAAAATCTGTTTGTAACATTTTTAAATGCATTGTTGCCTTTAAAACCTTGTTACAGCTCATTTTTTATTATGTAATGCAGAGTTACTCAACTTCATAAGTCAAGAAGCTTCTATAAATATAAATATATATACAAACACACACTCAAGGTCGCTTTATAAAGGTTTTAGTATTATTATTGTAACAGTACAAGTATTTCTATAAAAGCACTACCGGGTAAAATGTAGGACCTAAAAAAATCATTATTTATTATATAATTAATATAATTATTTATTTTAATTATTATTACTATTGTTTTTCTCTCTTTCTTTAGAAAGCACATACAAAGATAGGCATTATTTCTACAATAAAACAGAAACATTAATATTAATATGGTTCATAAAATGATTACCAGAGATATGCATGTCAACATTCCTGGAAACCAAATTCTTTTGATTTTACAGAAGCTTTGCATTTTCCCCATTGGAATGTTTTCAAGTGTTTAGTTTACTGTGTGTTGTCAAAAGTACCAGTACTTTGGAAACACATCCATACTGAAATTGTAAAAATGTGACGATAGCTGTGGTAAGTTACCGAGCACCACTCCTGTACGCAGATTCACAGATTACAACAAGAATGTTCGCAAGAGTGCGTGAAGACCTGAAGTGATTGACAGCCTCAGTGATTATTAAGCATTCGCATTCACAATTTAAATAAAAGTTTTATTTTTCATGCTGCTAACAGAACCAATGTCCACTTCAAAGTGTCAGAAGTGACAAAATGCTCACACAGCCTAATATTCACGCTTCTTTTGAGGCGAAAATAATAACAGATTTGCATATTTAGCGGAGCAGGAAGTGAATGGCATGTGGTGTAATCACCTTCTCAGTGGTGACCTTGGACAGGTCCTTGTACAGGAGTTTTCTGATGTACTCCTGAAGGGGGGGTCTCTTCCTTCGCACCGTCTTCTCCATCGGCGGGGGGTTACAGTAGTAATACGCGTTCTCCACCATCGTCACGTAACGCACATCCAGATGCTGAGCCTGTTTCTTACGCATCATTTGCTCCTGAAAACACAGACATGTGCAATAGTGTCGGTTAGAGCTGCACGATTCTGGATAAAATCATATGTACTTTACTTTTCTGACAAAATGTTAATTGCTGCAGACTATTTATAAAAATATTTAATTCATTTAAATGTTTTTTTTTTATTTTTGAATGAATGAATGAATGAATGATTCAATGACACACTCATAAATACTTCACTTTTAATGTGCAAATGCATTTTTAATGGAATCTTTTGAATGAGTGACATTCACTAGCAAACACATTTTTTAATAGTCACTTGTCTCCACCTACTGGTGTAATTATGCAATTGATGCAATCTTTATTTGAAGCATCAAGTCACTTTCAAAAGGTGATTTCCTCAGTTTTGATCACTACTGTATACATCAGTGTTTATATCTGAACTATAAACTTTTATCCCAAAACTTCTGTGATAATATGAATTATTATTACACAGAAATAATGATAGTGTGTGGTTGAAAAGACTGTTAGTGAAGCTGTTTCATACTGTACATGACAACTCTCACTGGATCAGAACACAGATCTTGTCAAAGCTTGTATAGACAGAGCCGAATCATTTAGGAATGAGATCATGTGGGTGTTTGAATTGTGATCGCAATCTTTAAACGATTAATGGAGCAGCTCTAGTGTCAGTATGAAGGCTTTAGGTCTGCATGTTGTATGCGTGAGGACGGACCAGTAAGACGCTTGTGCGCAGATGAGAGTCCGGTGAACGGAAGAGAAAGCGTCCACAGGTCTCCAGCAGAGTGCAGGCCATCTCGATGTGATGATGAGAGAAATCAGACAGCAGCATCTGCACACACACACACACACACACACACACACCAATAACAAAGATTCAGCCGTCAGTGCCATTTTCATCATTAACTTCTGTACCGAAGCAAAGTAAAATGCTTTTGGACTATTTTATTTTCAGTACATTTTAATGTTAAAATTATAGAAATTTTGGTATGTGTAATTTTTTAAAAAACATTTCTATGTAGCTTTATTTTAATTTCAGTTTTAGTCATTTTAATACATCAGCTTAAACTTAATTACTTCAGTAAGTTTTATTTATTTATTTCATTAACATTTTGAAATTTTGAATTTTCTAAGCAGGTTTATTATAGTTACCTTAAAAAAGTTAACCAAAATAAATAAAATATACAAAAACTTATTTTATTTCAGCAAGTTGCCAAGCAACATTTCTCATTTTTCTTAATTTTTTTAGGGACCATGTACAATTTCAAACATAAATGTTACTATTTGATGCATTGTACCAGAGTTAGCCTCAGGCTAATTTACATCTGCAGTCCCGGGTATTCAAGTTAAATTTAGTTTAACTTGATGTCCTAAAATAACTAAAACTGAAATGAGTAAAAACCTATTTAGACATTTTTTTAAAAATACACTAATAAAAATTACATAAAAAACACAACAAAATAACTCAGACTTTAACTAAAATTAAAATGAAACCGGAATATATAAAAATAAAAACATTAAAAATATGAATAAAAACTATAACAGTATCTCAATGATATTTGATCTGATCTCACCTTGAGGCAGTGCAGCGTGTCTGTTTTGGAAAACATCTTGAACTTGGCCAACTCCCCAATGAACCTCACCGTCTTATTCTTGGTCTCAATGTTGATTTGATCTTTCTTTCTGATCTGTAAGACACACACAAACACTGACTTTGATGCATTTTAATGCATCCTGCTTCTTAAATAGAATTTTGGCCATTTCGCACAATGCTAGTAGGGCTGTCAAATAAAATTTTTAATTTCGAATATTCGCCGAATAAAAAAAAAAAAAAAAAAAACCTTCACATTCGAATGCAAAAACCATGCATTTGAATTTTTGGTGTGTCAAGAGGCGCGCGAGACATGATGATGATGACGTAACTTACTCGTTAATTTGAAAAATGGTGGATAAAGGTTTCCTGCTGACGAAAACCCGAAAATCGTGCAACGACATACTTGACCAGCATCGGTCAGAGCGGAGTGTGTGTTTTCATCAGCTGGAAACACTGTCAACAAGAACCGTTACACTGTTACTCGCTAAACATCTAGTGTTTTTGACCAACGATATGTAGATGTAGTGAGTAACTTTAGAAGTGGAGTGTTTCTGAACGGCAGTTTGCTATTTTGTGTTCATGTAGTGCGTTATGCTTCTGTTGAAGCGTGTTTTCTCAGGTTACTGTTGCATGAACAGTTTTATGCACTATTGTAACCTAATTTTTCTTGCATTATATTTTATTTAAGAACAATTGTTTCAAAAGTTAATGCACTTAAAAAGTGAATGCCATTTCATTTCAATAAAAGATGCGATGCTTGATTTGATTTATATTTGCTTATTGCTCGCTCTTGTTGGCCCTCCATGTAGACAATATTTTTTTTACTGTAACATTAAGTATTGCCTTTAGAATTTGAATATAATTCGAATTTTGACAATATTTAAGAAAGAAATTCTAATTTAGGTTTTCAGCTGTTTTGACAGCCCTAATTGCTAGTGGAAAAGGCAAACACACAGTGTATTGTGCCAATGCGTGTGTGTTATGTAGGCTACAGTGAGTGAGGACTGCTTCAGAGCAGGACTTCTGTGTGATTAATGAGAAACACACACTCACATGAAATCTGAAATCTCCTTTGAGCATTGAGCAGAGGTCTTCGGCCACATCAGACATGCAGGGGTGCAGCGTGGCCACCAGACGAGCGTAGAACGGCAACAGATCCAGCCTGAGTCACAGAGACACACACACACCTGATCAGAATCAAATCACTGAACACTAGTGCCCGCAACTGTAGTGGTGGAACCGTATGCATCTCGCATCAGCTGCGATCCGCTCCACCCCTACACAACTACAGGCTGTGAGCGCAAACACACCTCTGTCTGGGAACTGTGAAGAGAGCGCGAACCAACTTCCTGCGATTGGACTTGGTGTTCATGTTCATACAGAAGTCCATAGCAGCCTGAACACATGTTTGAACACAGAACAGGCACAGCAATGAGGAAAACCACAAGCACTGTTACTGTTAACTACTACTACTAAAATCATTCTGGTAAATTGAAATAAAGCTTAAATAAAATACAAGGATTAGATGGCAAATTATCTAAAAATAAAAGCTAAGTGAGAAAGTGTGTGTGTATGCGCGTAAGAGAGTTGGTGTGTCTGTGTGTGTGAGAGAGAGAGAGAGAGAGAGTTGGGGTGTGTGTGTGTGTGTGTGTGTGTGTGCGTGAGAGAGTTGGTGTGTGTGTGTATGTGCGTAAGAGAGTTGGTGTGTGTGTGTGTGTGTGTGTGTGTGTGTGTGTGTGTGCGTGTGTGCTCTTTACCTTGTCAATCAGGTCTCTGTTGATGCAGTTTGGCAGCTGCTGGATAAAAGCGTCCACGATGAGTTTGAGATGAGAGCCGGTGCTGGCCTCCTCGTCCTCTTGCTCTGTATGCACACACACACACACACACACACACACACACACACACACACACACACACACACACACACACACACACACACACACACACACACACATCACATTATAAGTTATGCATTTAACAGCAGATGCTTTTATGCAAATCAAATCACTTTGCATTCATGGTATACATTTTCTTAGTTCATGCATTTCCTGGGAATCAAACCCATGCAATAAAATAGTGAGTGACACAATTTCAAAATAATGCAAAATAGACAAAAAATGCAAAATACAGATAAAGTTGGACTGATCCCGAAACATTTCCTTTACTGCCCTCTGGAGGTTTTGGAGGTGCATTATTTAGTGTGTTTTATTAAAAACCAAGTGTGTGTGTACGGAGCCCCTAAAGGGACATGATGGTGGGAAAAAATATGATATAGGAGGAAAAATAACAAGTCAAGTTTCCTTCATTTATACAGCGCTTTTAACAACACAGACTGTTTCAAAGCAGCTTTACAGTGATAAAAGGAAATTAAAGTAACAGATTGTTTTGGCTTTACAGCAGATCTAGAATAAAGTTATTGTCCAGCTAAAGTTATAAGTCAACGCTTTTGCCTTCTTTTTCAAAATGTTTGCATTTCCACGAGAAACTTTGAGAAATTTTGAGTTCTGAAAATCCTTAGGGGAACGCAAAACTTTTGCATTTATTTAAAAAATTATTTTATTATTCATTTTTTCTATCACCATGTCCCTTTAGGGGCTCTGTAGTGTGTGTGTGTGTGTGTGTGTGTGTGTGTGTGTGTGTATATACCTTGCTCGTCCAGTATCTTTTTGGCCAGTTCTTCACTTTCGGTCTCGTCGGCTACATCCAGATCTATCGGGTCATCAGTGATGTCCAGCACTTCCAACTCCATCTCCAACTCCTCTGTGCTGTTTCCCTCTTGTACCTCTGCACACACACACACACACACATAAACTATTACATACTGTTTCACATGCTACTTTAAAGAGGAACCTTTTACAAAGTCTTGATGTTGTTTCAGGCTCTACTAGAACAGGTTTTCCTGCTTGAATGTTGATTATTTTCCTCATATTCTCCATTGTTGCGGCTCCTCTCTTCCCAGTCTGTCAGTAACGCTCTGTTTACTTCCTGTCTCTATGAAGCCCCTACTTCTGAAAAGCACACTGTGCTCTGATTGGTCGGCTGGAGCACTGTGTTGTGATTGGTCGAGCACCAGTTTCAACACACTACTAACTAACTCAACCATTCCTCCAACCAGGAGGAATATTGTGACGTGTTCGTTCCCGGAAGAAACTCAAGACTACAATGGAGGCGTTTCAGGAAGTTCAGAAACACTGACACTGATATAGAGAATAACTCTCGCTGGAGGGACTTTTTCATGCTCAAACAGCAACATTACACACTAAAGAAAGTCAAAAAAAGGGGAAAAAAAATAATAGGACCCCTTTTAATCAATAAGTACATACTGCGTAAGTACATACTGCATACAAGTTATGCAAGTATTCCATCTTGTCCATGCAGGAATTTTCTAAACCATTCAGTACCTTTGCTGTTCTGGCTGCTCTTCTCATTGTCCTTGAAGAGAATGGCAGGAACAAACGCCTTCAGATCCACCATGTTCTCGTAGAAGTTACGAGCGTCCTCGTCCTCCCAGATGCCTCCTTCCAGATCGTACTCTCCTGGTTTTCCCGGTGTAAAGATATCGATGCCTGGACCGTGTTCTGCACACAAAACAACAAATCACGTGCATGCCAAGATAAAATCTCAGCACAGATTCTCAGGAGAAGTCGTGCTGGTGCTCGTACCTTCCTGGACGGTTTTATCCAGAGGAAGTTCAGGCATGTTCTCGTCCAGCAGATCGGCCAGAGTTTGAGTGTTTGCCAGCAGCTTCTGATATGAGGTGGCGAACTCCTCGTACTGCTTGTGTCTGTCCTCGCTGAGCTCTCCTTTAGAGTGCAGGATACGCCTATACAGACACAAAACAGGAGCTGTGAGAGCCGTCAATATACAAACTGATTTTGTTTTGATTTGACTAAGTTTTAATTATAAGATAAAAAGTAGATCAAGAATAGTTTTGGAACTGGATCGTGACTCCCAGAAGATTCACACCTCTACTATACAATGATTTATTGCTTGTCTTTGTGATTTAAAAAAAAAAAAATTATATTCAACATAGTAAATCGCAATTAGGGCTGGGACGGTATGGATTTTTTCTAACCGTGGTTGAAAAGTAAGAAATATGAAAAGTGAACAGCATGAGTAAGATAAGATCATAAGATGGGTCAGACATGACCACTTTATTAAGTTTTCTTTTGTAGATAGCCTTTCTTTAAATTGGATTTAGTTTTGTATAAATTGTATCTTAATTTTAATCACCGTTTCATTAACCAATTGACCCTTCGCAGGGAGTTTGATTGACAGGCGATCTGACCAATCATAATCCGCCATCCGCCCGAATCTGCCATTTTTGTCCGAGAAAGCAGTCAGGACAGTTAGTAGATTAACGTTGGAGGATTTGAACTTGAAAAAGAAAGTGTACTGACGTCCTTCTGCAGTTAAAATAACATTCCTTCTGATGTTCATTCATGTTTATTTTATGCTATAAATCAGGGATCACCAACCCTGCTCCTGGAGAGCTACTGTCCTGCAGACTTCAGTTCCAACCCTGTTCCAACACACATGCATGTAATTATCAAGTAACCCTGAACAGCTTGATTAGCTGGTCCAGGTGTGTTTGATTGGGGTTGGAGCTAAAATCTGCAGGACAGTAGCTCTCCAGGAGCAGGGTTGGTGACCCCTGCTATAAATTAACTATAAGGAAGAGATGATCGGTTCACGAGCAGCTTTAACTGAGGCTCTACAGCGACCTGTCAGACACATTAAAGAGCCACAAAACGGTATTTATTGTTTAAATTTCTTTTAAAAAATTACCAAATTTTTAAGATGAGACTTTCATATCAAAAGTAACCTGGTCTGTCCTGTCTGTCAGCGTGTTGTCAGTGTCCTCTCTGCTCCACGATGTGTTTTTCACTGCGTGAGAACATGGGGTGTGTCGTGAGAGAGGCGTAGCTTGTCGGACATAGCAACAGTAACTAAAGGGGGCGGGTCTTTGCGAACGGAATTAATAAGAAGCAAAAATAGCAGATTCGCAATAATGGTAAAAAAAAATTTAATAATTTTAAAATCGCATTTAGTTTATTTTCCAAAATCGTTCAGCCCCAATACAAACCGACCTGTTCTGTCTCTCAAAAAAAAAAATTTGCTGTAGTTTCCATTCATTACTACAGACCCTCACCCAAACTATGACGACTTCGGCTTCGGAGAAACCCCAGAAATGTGAAAAGCGTCGATACACAAACCGACCTGTTCTGTCTCTCGATGTTCTGCAGTTCCCGGTGGTCTTTCTTCAGGTGTTTGGTGAGAGATGTGAAATATTCTCTCAGCAGATTCTGGAACGGCTGCTGTTTCTCCGCATTAATGATCTGACTCGGAGGGAATGGCAATCCGAACTTCTCGATGGCGTTCTTGACTTTCCTCGGCATCAGCCCGGCGATATCGTCTCCGCAGTGCTTGCAGAAGCTGATGATGACAGACACGTGTGTGTGCGTCTCCCGATCGGTGCTGATGATGTTCTTCAGCTGCTCGTAAATGAGCGAAAGCCCTTCTTTATCAGTGAACAGGCCCACGATGGTGAGCTCAGCGATGAAGCGCAGGTCGGTGCGCAACTTGCTCACGTTAGGCGCCTTTTCCTCCTTTCTAGCCTCGAAGTGTCTCTTCCAGGCACCCAGAAGCAGCGGAGCGAATTCAGCGTATCGCTGGTGGAACAGAGAGCAGAGATGAACCGCACAACCCACGTCTGAGATCTTCAGCTTGGCCTCCACCATGGAGCTCACGGCCTCGCCGATGTACTTGCTGAGGTTGAGCGAGTCGAAGTCTTGCGACAGCGAGGCGCGCTGCTGCTCCGTGAGCGTGCGCAGCTTCTTGACGAAGGCCGTGTTCTTCTTCAGGCTGGAGTCCAGGCGGCTGAAGAAAGCCTCCTCGGGTCGAGTCTCCTGCACGTGCTGGTTTTTCACTCGCAGCTCCTTTCTGCCATGATGACGCTCCCACGCCTCTTGCTGGAGTTGATCGGCCTCCTCCTTCTCCCTGATCAAACACAAAACAAACTGTGAACACTAGGGGTGTAACAATACATTGTGATGTATGATAACAATACACCTGAACCATGGCTCAATGATACCATCCGCTCTCTGAGGCGAGCATGTAGAAGAGCAGAACGTAAATGAAAAAGTGATAAGCTACAAATTTCTTAGGAAATGCTGAAAAACTCTCTCAGTGCTTTTCAGAAAGCTATGATATCTGCTAAGTCGAAGTACTTTTCTAACTTAATTTTAAAAAAATCATCATAGTTCAAAAGCCTTATTTTCTGTGTTAAAGTCTGCTCTCAATCCTCCTACAATTGTGATTTCAAATCCTTCAGTATCATTATGTGAAGGTTTCTCAAGGTTTTTCTGTGAGAAGATCTCCTCTCTAAGATCTCAGTTGCAATCATCTGCTAATGTCTCGCCTGAACTGGGTTGTTCTTCACCCATATGGAGTGTCTTTGACCCTGTTTCTCTTCTATCTCTCAGAGAAATCGTTGATCATTTGAAACCTTCCTTCTGCTCTCTTGATGTTCTTTCTCCCCGTATCTTGAAACAAACTTTTGATTCGGTTGGACCATGTTTGGTGTCTCTTATGAATAAATTCTTGAGCACAGGGACTATACCAGATATACTGAAACAAGCTACTGTTACACCTCTGCTCAAGAAACCTTTACTCGATGTTAGGGATTTTAATCATTTTTGCCCTATTTTGACCCTTCCTTTTATTACAAAAGCATTGGAGAAAACGGTTCTCAATCAACTCCAGTCTTATCTTAGCTCAAATCAAATTCTTGAAACTTTCCAGTCTGGTTTTAAGCCTCTGCACAGGACCGAGTCTGCTCTATTAAGGGTTTCTAATGATATAATGTTAGCGACTGACGCTGGTGACTCTGTGATCTTATTACTGTTAGACTTAACCTCGGCCTTTGATACAGTTGACCATAAAACTCTATTATCCCGACTAGATTATTCTGTGGGCATCCAAGGAACTGTTCTCAGCTGGTTTAGATCTTATCTAACAAATAGAAGTTTCTCTGTCAAACTGGGCAATTTTTCTTCCTCGCCAGCCCAACACTCCTGGGGAGTGCCACAGGGGTCTATTCTCACACCCATTCTTTTTTCCATAAACTTACTTCCTCTGGGCTCCATTTTTAGAAAGCATGGTGTATCATTTCACTGCTATGCAGATGATATATTTCCCTCTAAACTGCTCTAAAATCCCTTTTTGCATGCCTAGAAGTAGTAAAAATGTAGTTTTCTCAAAATTTCTTATTTTTGAATGAATCCAAAACCGAGGTTATAGTCTTTGGCCCCCATGACAACTATATTAGCAGTAACACTGATCTGGACTATCTTTATCCAACGTCATCTTGCATTAAGAACCTAGGTGTTCTCTGGGATCAGAACCTCAACCTCACTTGAAAAACAAATTAATGCGGTGATTAGTTCTTGTTTTTTTCAGTTACGTCTTCTCTAAAATTAAATCCTCCCTTTCTGAGAAAACCTTAAAGATTGCTGTCCATGCGCTCATTACATCGCGGTTGGACTATTGCAACTCTCTCTACTATGGCATACCCAAACACTCTATTGCTCGTCTACAATTAGTACAGAACGCTGCTGCAAAGTTCCTCAAAAGAAAACCCAAATTTGATCATGTTTCACCTATCTTAAAATCTCTTCATTGGCTACCTGTGCATTTTAGAATCGAGTTTAAAATTCTTCCATTTGTTTTTAAATCCATAAATAACCTGGCACCAAGCTATTTGTCTGAGCTACTCTCCCCACACAATCCCATACGAACCCTGAGGTCTGGCGATCAGAGACTTCTGTCTGTCACCAGATCACTGTTAAAGAATAGAGGGGACAGAGCCTTTGCGATTTCTCCGGTTTACATCAGAGCTGCTCAATCCTTAACTGTTTTTAAATCCTTTAAAAGCTTTTAATTCATTGTGAGCTTCTGTCATGAATGTGTGGTTTGTCTTTGTTCATTATCTTATGTATTGTTCAGCACTTTGGTCAGCCCTGTTTGCTGTTTTTAAATGTGCTATATAAATAAATACAAACTTGAAACTTGATTGTGTCACAATATATCGCAATACAAAAATTCTATCTATTTACCGGTACCTAAAAGTGCCTTAGAAATAAATATATACATATGCAAATTCCTCCTGTAGACTATTGTAAAGATGCCCAGAGTGACAATATTTATCGTTGATAGTTCATCTAAACTGAAAAAAGTCCAAGCTTATTCATTTACATCCACAAAGTAAAACCAAATATGAATATGATAAATGGTTAGCAAAAAATATACTGTTAATTAAAATGCTAAATTTGGTTTTACATTGTGGGTGTAAATGAATAGGCTTGGGCTTTGTGCTGGAAACCCAATGAACAATAGAGACACCAGAATAAAAATATTCATGATTCTGAAGCTGAAAACAGAATTATTTTAGACGAATATGCTTTCACTCTTTCACTAACTTTAAAATAATATAGGCCACTTTGTGTCTTGGAGTATCACAATATATCGTATCGTGCGGTATCGTTCGTTACACCCCTAGTAATTACAAAGTATCATATTTTATTATCATTGAGATGTTTAACGATGTTGGAAGCTGATATAAGACACTTTTAGAGCGCATGCTTTCACTGCATGATGTAATCCAATATCCATGTTTAAAATGCGAGATACATTTTAAACACGACATTTTATGCTTTTGCTCTTTTTCACCAATGAAAACAGTTCCAAACGAAGCCACGATTGTTCGTCTCAAAGCAAAACACATTTTTCATTTCTGAATGAATCAGCTTTTTTGAACGAATCAATGATCCATTCATAAATACTGTCTGAATTCGACCACATGCTAGTTTACTACTTTTAGCATATCCTTCTACGGCAGAAATAGTAATAGTTCCCATTTTAGCAACAGTCGTTTCATTCCTGAATGTATCAGCTGTTTGAACGAATCAGTTGAATCAACGACTCAACCCAGTCATTAAGGCAGTGAATTTACTGGTGGTTTAGTTTCATATTAAAGTATTAATTCATTTTTAAAATATTATCTTATTATCTTATACTGAAGTACATCTAGATGCAGCTTCTGTGTCACTTCTGGATTTTATTAACACTGATTTCATTTGATTGGTAACAATAGTGTCTTATTAGTCAAATTGAGTTTATTAATTAAATTTAAAGGAATAGTTAACTTAAAAATGAAAATTCTGTCAATCAAACAGTTGATGGACCCCATTGGCTTCCATAGTATTTTATTTTTCCAACTATGGAAGTCAATGGGTTACATGAACTGTTTGGTTACCGACATTCTTCAAAATATCTTCTTTTGAGTTCAACAGAAGAAAGAAACTCATACACCTTTGAAACCACTATGATGACAGAATTTTCATTTTGAAGTGAACTATCCCTTAATCTGACAGAAGCATGGTTAGAAAATGATTTCTAGTGGAGAATCCCTGTGCTCTTACTAAAATATGATCTTATAATCTTATCTAGATGCAGCTTCTGTGTCACTTCTGGATTTTACAGACACTGATTTCATTTGATTGGTAACAGCCTATATTATTCTAATTGAGTTTTTTAATTAAATGTAAGAATCTGACAGAGATGCATGCATTTGGATTGGCTCTTACTTCAGCTGCGCAGCCTCTTCCTCTTTCTGTCGTTTGGCTTCTTCCTCCAGCAGCTTCTTCTCCTGCTCCTCCTGCTGTCTCTTCTCCTCCTCCTCTTTCTTCCTCTGCTCCTCCTCTGCTCTCTGCTTCTCCTCCTCTTTCTTCTTCCGCTCCTTCTCCTCCTTCTTTCTCTTCTCCTCCTCAGCCCGTCTCTTCTTGTCTTCCGCCGTCTTGCCTCCGTCCTTCTTTCCGCTCATCTTGCTGTCGTCTTTGCTCTTCTCACGGGACGCGGTGGCGTCTCTGTCCTTGTTGCTGAAGGAGCCGGTCTCTCTCTCCTCCATGTTGACGGACTTCTTACGTTCAGCAGGCATGCTGCAACTCCAAAACATAACAATACTTCACATTAAACAATATCTGATAATAATTGCAGAAGTAAAAGTCAAGAGCTGTGTTTGAAATGGAGCACTGTATATTGCATACTGGTGTAAAAAAATATTTTGCACTTTTAAACAAATTTTGCATTAAAATATATACTGTATATGGCACAGTTTAAAAAAATAAATATTTTGCACATAATAAAATTTTGCATTCGGCATACTGTTTTTACTAATATTTTGCATTTGCACACTTGATCAAATTTAGCATATGATAAAAATGTGTGTATTTAAGTTGTTTTAATTGCACTCCTAAGCAATTTTGCACTGAAAAATACATTGTATATTAATTTTATATTTTACTTTTTATATGATTTTGCACTTGTAATGAAATTTTGCACTAGTAATAAAAAAAATTAAAAATATTTTGCACATTTAATAAAAAAATTATATTGCATACCGTTTTTAAAAAATATTTTTCACTTTTTAACAAATTTTTCACAGAAAAATTTTATATAAGGCACAATCTGGATAATCTGATAATCTTTTTTTGCACTGAAAAATATACTGTAATGACTTTTTTTATGATTTTGCACTTGTAATAAAATTTTGCACAATCTGAATACTCTGTAATGGTTACTACTGCATCATGGGAAATGTTGTCCCAGTCTGTTTTGGTTGCAAAATGGACATGTTGTCCAATGCATTAGTTATCCATTTCATACACAGAAAATCTGCTTACAAAAAACAGAAACACTGACGCAGGACAGGTCAGGTTTAGTGCCACGCCTCCTCAGACACACCTGACAATCATGATCAGGTGATCAGCTGGTACAGGTGTGTTTGATTAATTAATAATAAACTCTGCAGGGAGACGGATTTCCAGAAGCAGAACTGAACATCTCCGATCTAAATGCAGGAATAAAGATTATAGTTGTTCAGATGCACGTGCCGGTTCGTGTTCAGCAGAACCGATACTGTCGGCCCAAACAACCGGAAACACACAAACACTCTCTGACATACTCAAATAACAAATTAACACACACATTACAAGTTCAACCGCTGATTGTGTCGTTATATGACCTAATAAAGTCTCTCAATAACAACAGAACTACTGAACAAACAAATATATAAACAGCAACAGCTGTGATAAAAAAATCAGACTAAATGACCCAGATAAATAATGTCTGCCACTGTCATCCCAATATGATGTCGCTTTTTGATACGCAGTTCGTTTATAACAGAAACTGAATCATTTTAATGAAGCGATTTAATGTGTGGCTGCGTGTTTATGAATTAGCATTAGCCGTTAGCTGTCGTGAGGCCGCTCATTTGTCAAATATAACACGTTTAAGCTGCAAAACAAACGGAAATTACAGGAACGACCATATTTTCTGTCGCTGACGTAAACACAGTAGTATTTAGAATGAAATGTCAGTCTTACCTCATGCGCTTGTGTTAATATTCATAAGTTAAGTCTGTAAATGACGCCGCCTGATAGTTTTCAATAATAGGACCCCTGAATGTGGCGCCCAAAAACGTGCCTGATCACAAAAACAAAATTATTCACTCCAAAGAAAAATAAATGTGACAAAATAAAACAGATAAAAAATTACTAAACCAGATAAATACCAGTGTTTAATTTAAACTCATGAAATGAATGTCCAATGAATGTCAAGTTCATTAGTGGTCTGTAGCCCATTCAAACGGTGTCCGTTTTTATTCTTGCCATATTGTTTTCGTTAAACCTATCTATCTAATTATCTGTCTCTCTATCAATCTGTATACTGTCTATCTATCTATCTATCTATATATCTATCTATCTCTCTATGTCCGTCCATCCATCCGTCATTAATCACCAGAGCGATGTATGTGTATATTCATTTATATAGTAGAAAAACTGTACAAAACAACATACATTGTTTGAAAAAACATGCAGTTGTGTATAATAATTATTCAAAAACTTTTATAAGTATTATTTTTAAAACATTAAGTGTCATAAATCTGAGAAACATCTCATATGAAAACGGAAACATTTTTAACAGTGCTATTAGGCTTACAAAAAAAAGTCTTAAAACACACAAACAGGTATATGTAACTATTTTACTGCTACAAAACTTATTTGTTGCTTTAAATATATCTGTGGCCTGTAGATGACACTATTGGCGCATAACAGACACTCGCACACACATTCTTCTCAGACACACACACACACTCTCTCTCTCTCGCACATACACACTCACACATTCTCACACACCCACACTAACACACACACACAAAGTTTTTGTGAGTCTGGATCCACTGTGTTTTGTTCATTTGTTCATCATCATCATCATCATCATCATCATCATCATATCATTCAGTCTTAATGCTGTTTCTCAGATGGCAGATGCTGAAATACTGCCTGAGGTGTTCAATAACACAATAAAACACCAGTGAAATGAAAACCCCAGTCACATGTAGGAGCTGTGAAGTTTGAACTTTAATATCAGTCACATTGTCACAGCATCGTAGAGTCACACATCTCAGCAGGTTTTGATGTGCCGCCGGGAAAACTTCAGGTGAAGATGACAGGGAAACACAGTCAAGGACGTGATAATGATTATATTAGGATATTCATTATCTCAGGGAAAACGAAAAGCCTCACAAGGACACCAGAGCTCATCCTAGACTGTGAGCCGGACCCACAAAACATACATACAGAGAATATGAAGGTGAACTTATGCAAACACAGTCTTTAAGATGCATTTCATATTCATCAGACCAGACTGTAATTACAGACGCCCGAAAGTCAATGCTTCTCAACCGCGTTTCCTTAAGGAACAAGATTTAACACCGGGTCAAAACCATACAAAACCAACTTATTTGTGAAAAATAACCCAGACTGCAACATAATGTCGGCCCAGATCCGGCCCACATCTGTATGGATTCCAGATGTGGGGCGGATTTGGGCCAACACTATGTTGCTTTACAGTATATGCAATGCAATTTATATTTATTTTACATAATATTTGCTAATAACTTGAACTTGCAAAATAAGCAGAATTATAATTCTGCTTATTTTGCTAGTTCAAATATTATATTTAGCGTTATTAGCAAATATTATGTAAAATAAATATAAAATGGATTGCAATTGTTGTCTAATTTGAGTAGCTCTACAGGAATACATGCATTTTATTATTAGCATTTCGCATTGTTTTCCCCTGATATCTGCGATCTCTAACAGTAGCACATCTGTGGTCACCGGTTGAGAAGCAGTGCAGTGGATTAGTGATATGAGACCATAGACTGTAAAAAAATATGGATGTAGTGTCTGTGACGTCACCATTTTTTAAGCTTGAAAGTTCGTTTTTTAAGAAACGAAACGAAAATGGGCAGCGAGGCGGATTAGCTGAGGTGACGCTATTTAAAAAAAAAAATTCATTTAAAAAAAAAATTCAGCAGACAAAGGCTAATAGTGACAACAGCGGCAATCCACCTGTCACTCAAGTAGCCACGCCCTTAATTATACAGAACTTTAAGGCTTAATATTACTTAAACGGATGAGTTATAAAAAAATTCACCCCCTCACAGTTGTCATGAAGGGCAAAATTGATTACATAGACCAAAAACACCTTTTGTACCAGACAGTAAACACATTTTTTTCTGCTGTAAAGTTGGGCTTTTAACATGGAGGTCTATGGGATCTCTTTTGGAGCCGGTCCCTAGTGGCCAGTCGATGAATAGGGATGGGAATTGATAAGAATTTAACGATTCCGATTCCATTATCGATATTGCTTATCGATTCGATTCCTTATCAATTCTCTTATCGATTCTAATTGGGTGAGGGAATAAGTACAAATTTGTTTGTTTGTATTAACTTATTGAACTTATAACTTAACTTATTTGTTTGTTAATTATTATTAACTCGCTGACACAGCACAGAGTATTAGGGGTGTGAACCTACACTGGTCTCATGGTTCGATTACGATTATCATGTCATCGATTCAGTTCAATTCGATTAGCGTAGAGGCTCTACGCTATACACTACGCGTTGGTTTTCATTTATACTTCTGCGTCGTTGTCCGCGTTGACGCGCAATTACACATGCAGAGGGAGCATGTGAAACCCGAGGGTGGGGTTCTAGCAGACCAATCACAGCGCTTGCGTCCGCGTAGAATTGACGCGTTGTTACATTTTTGGAGAGGTGCACGTCAGGGTACGCCGAAGGGTACGCGCGCTACGCACAGCCTACGCCGTAGCTACGGCGTAAGTTCGACGCAGAAGTATAAATTGGGCTTAAATCAGCCTTTACGGCCGTTTCACACCGCAAGCATGAGCGGCGCGTGAGCAGCACGTCAGTGCAACTACATCGTCACTGCAGCTGTAGACGCGCGCGAGTATTCACACTGGAAGCGTTTGTCCAGCGTCACAACAGCGGCTCCCAGGCTACATATAAGCAAGCATTTCTTTACAAAGACTTTTGTAAAATTTGTTTTTAGAAGTTGGTCATAAACATATTTGAAGTTTGTTCAAAGCCCAAACTGAATAATTAAAAACAAGTTTAATGGGTACATTTTCTATAAAATTTTATTTTCTTTATGTTAGTCTTCATTTCCTTTTCTGACATAATGCAGTTTTTGTTAAAACACACTAGACATGCAAATTCTATGCGTCTATGCGTCTAGGCACTTTTTGTGTGAAATCATTCATTTTGTCCATCAAAAGTGTGCATTCACTTTAATTGAGCGTGAGCAGCGCAGCAAAAATAGACTCGATGCCGAAACCCCCGCTTCACTGCTGCTCACGCGACGCTCCTGCTTGACGCTCACGCGCTGCTCCTGCTCGCGGTGTGAACGCACTCATTGATTAACATGCACGCCGAAAAAAATACGCGCTGCTCACGCGCCGCTGACGCTTGCGGTGTGAAACGGCCGTTAGTATACCTATGCAAGTGTTTCATATGTGCGTGAATGAAGTTTGATTTAAGCCCTAGACGGCGCCTCATATTGTCGTCTTTTCGCGTAAAATATAACCAAACTTTAGAGCGCTTCTGCCTCGATGCCATGTTTGCTGCGTTCTGAACCAAAACAACGCAGCACGTGTGTGACGTCATGACACATTTGCAACGAGCGGAACCTTTAAGCGGAATCGTTAAGCAGGCATACTAACGGTTTCAAGGAATTGGTTCACTGGGCACCGGTTCTGAAGAAGAACCGGTTCTCGATTCCCATCCCTATCGATGAATTGCAGTTTAAGTCACTTCCGTGTTGGATTCGAGAGACCGGATGCTCCTCTCATTAATTGCCAGTCGTTTGTGGCCGCAGGTCTTCTTTAATGGCTTGATATAGTTGTAGGAGTGCGTTTGCCCACAGCTCCCTCTGGTGGCCGGGGTCGGTGTGTTGTAGTTGTTGTGCAGTAAACACCATCGTGAGGACCGTGCGCTCGAAGTCCTCCATCCGCAGAGATCCACGGCGCACTGACAGCTGGGCACTGAGACGCCGGATCTCAGAGAGGCTTCGGGGAAGCACGTCTTCACACAGGACCTCCAGAACCTTAAGCTTTCTCATGGACGCCAGTTCCCGATCGGATACGTGGAGCGTCCCGCGTGATGCGTCCATGTACGCGCCCGACAACAACACCTGTAAAACAACACCGACAAAACATCTGAAGAAATAACCAGTTTCACAGAAAATAACAAAGATACAGTCTAAGAATGTTCTGCTTACGTTCCCTTTAAGTTATAAAAACTTTACTTTTGAATATTCTCTTAACCTACAGTTTTTTTAAGAACATGGTTATTCAAAACTCCACATTTTTCAGGAAGGACTGGTCAATATTGAAATCCAGTTACCTGATAGTGGCAGTGCTGTCAAACTGACAATATCACAGTCTTTCAAACGCCAATTTAAAAGAAGCACCTGAACACGAAATAACTCCTGATTCGCATTGGCATTGATTCAGTGACTCAATAAAAGGGCTGTTATGGATGATGAATATCTGCGATCTGATGTCTTGTTGAATCAGTCTTTAGCGTGTGATGAGGCCGATCATCAGTCTTTAGATATCAGCTGGAGTCATGCAGACACACCGCTGGAATATTAATAATCTTTTTGCTTTTGGGATTGAATCTAAATGGAGATGTTGTTGATCTGTGAGTGTGTGGATCTGACAGCAGGAGAGATTGCAGAGCTCAGCACAACTCAATAACTGAACAAACTCAAGCGTATGAAGAGATAATAAGAGCTGAGCTATTGATCGCTTCCTTCATTCAGCCAATCACATTAAACACTGCGGATAAACAACACGGGCGACAGGTTCATTGCTCAGCAAACTTTACACTCTCATAAAAACTTCTTGTTAGAAATAAAATGAATGAATAAACGCAGAGGTATTTTGAAAAAGATGAGCTCATATTAAAACCTTTTGATTACACATATCCTCCTGAGACCCAGAATTTTTTTTCATTTCATCACATTGTTTAGAGCATTAGAAAAAATGGTAAAAAAAAAAATATATTTTATTTTTAGTAAATTATATTTATAGGCAAAAACAATGGGACTTTTCTTTCAATCACCAAACATTTTGAGTTTTTTTTTTAAGCAAAAGTTGTATAAAAGATGATTCTCAACTACGTTATGAAAGATATAACGAAATGAATTGATACACCATTTTACATAATTTGGAGTAATAATTAGTAACATTTTAATAATAATATTGATATTGATGTATAATTTATTCCCATATTCACTTGTTGTGTCTCCCAAAATGCCTGATAAACATGATTTAAAGGACAAGTTCGGTATTTTACACTTAAAGCCCTGTTTTAAGATCGTTTCTGATGAAATAGAACGGTTAAGATTGAAATTTGGACACATGCTGCTGTCCCGAGAATTATCGGTTTCTGTATTAGCACCCCCCCACCTCCACAATGGTTTCATAGGGGCACTGGAACAATCCTTCCTAAAACGCATTAAACTTTAGTTTACAAAGACGTGAAACTCACCGAATGGTTTCATAGCGGCACTGGAACCGAGTGGTCTGGGGTGTTCACTGATATGCTCACACAAAAATCGCTGCAAAAGATGCTTTCCAACAGGTTTTATCGTAGTTTTTATCCAACTCCATTGACTTGTATTGGATGTTCTGTGAGATACGGTATTACTCCGCCGCCGGAGATGGAAATGGGGTTGTTTGTATTCTTTCTGTAGTCTTATGCAGTCGCGGTATCGTAGGCTACGCTATCCAAACATTGGCAAAGGTGCATTATCGCCACCAACTGGGCTGGAGTGTCTATTATTCAAGCTCTCAACGGAAGAATGTCCGGTTGTGAGGCGTTTGGAAAAATAGGTCCACAGTTTTACAACGAATGGTAAAACACCTGTTGGAAAGCATCTTTTGCAGCGATTTTTGTGTGAGCATTATAAATTATAATTACAATATATTATCATATTACCATAAGGGTGCTACATTTGATCATTACATTAATGTCAGACATTTTAAAAGACCAAGGACAAGTTGTTTTCATGGTGAAACCTCCAAATCTCTGAAAAGCCCTGAAAGCAGGACACCCAGGTGTGACATGTATGATGTCAGAGAAATTCACTAAAATATAGTAATGTCCACTACAGTGTACAAAAGTCTATTCCTATTGGTATCCGAAAATAGCTGGAGACATTTACCCCTTTTCCACCAAAAAAGAACTGGTTCGGAACTGGTGCTGGTTCAAAGTTGGTTTGGAGTTGGTTCAACTTGCGAACCTTCTCAGAACCTGTTTGTTTTTCCACTGACTAGAGCGCCCAGCGAACGACGTCGTTACGTCATTGTGTACGTCGCTATGTCTTAGCTAGAAACGCTTGCAAGTACAACATTACTTTGGGATTATCTCTAACTCGTGTACCAAGAAGGCTTTAAAAACAATTGAAATTTGTAAGTCTTTTAATCTTTTCCTTTGATATGTAATCTTTTCTGATTAGTTATGTACCCCTGTCTTGTGTCGTTTTTTTCTTTCCGTTTACTTGTTCTATATTGTGACTGTTTTCTTCTTTGCTTACATAATGTTTTCAATAAAAAAATAAAATAAAATAAAAAAGCTAGAAATGCATGCGCCAACTTCAAGCATAACAATGATAATAGCGGACTACATCGTGTTTCTGCAAATGTTTCTCCTGGCTTTGCGATCCTATATTGGGGTCAGAAAAGATGTTTAGAACACATCTAAACCCGCCCCCAGATCCCGACGTAAGCATGACGTGGTAAAAGAACGGTTCTAGTCCAGCAAAGAGTTGCCGCTTTGGAACCAGTTTTCCTGGCCGAGAACCGGTTCTTTGGCTGTCGAAACACAAAGAACTGGTTCGCGAGTAGGCACCGGCTCCGAACCGGCTCTCAAAATGCTTTGGTGGAAAAGGGGTAATTGAGATCATTAGACGACGCATGTGAGATGTGGTTCATTTAAAAATCTCGTTAGTCTAATGTTCGTCTAACGTTTTTTTCTACTTGTTTCAGAACGTTCAGAGAACATTCAAAAGTAACATTCCTATAATTTGATTTTTTTCTTCATCGGAATGATACAAAACTCTGTAAAGGTTTTGGCACTTGCTGTGTGAACACCAAAAAATATCATGGACATCATGAGTCAAACAGGTTAAATAGTCCTGTAAAAAACAGTTACACTTGTGCAGTGGCGTGCACAGGAGGGGGGCCGGGGGGAGCAGCGGGTAACGTTAAGCTAATATGGAAAAGTTACATTTATCCTACCTTGCTACTGTAAAAGTTGCGGCAGCATGCGAGTTATGCTTAACTAAAATAAAAGTATAACTCGATTTCAGCCGCATTCTGAGTCTGACAATGTCATTCGTTTTTATCCAAGGCAAGCTTGGGGAAATACATCTATAGTGAAATGAAATCTTAAGTCCATGTCCAACTCTAAATTGTAAAGAATTTATATCTTTGATTTCACTTTACAATAAGGTTCATTTGTTTATTATTCATGTATTAACTAACATGAACTAGGCTAACCATGAGCAACACATTTGTTACTGTATTTGTTAATCTTAGTTAATAATAATATACCTGTTAATTGTTTGTTCATGTTATGTCACAGTCAGTGCATTAACTAATGTTAACACATACAACTTTTAATTTTAATAATGTTTTAGTAAATGCTGAAATTAATATTAACTAAGATTAATAAATGCTGTAGAAGTGCAGTTCATTATTAGTTCATGTTAACAAATTTAACTAATGAAACCTTACTGTAAAGTGGTACTGATTTCATGATAACTAACACTATATGCATATAATACATACATAAAATTTACAACATCAACAAAACTAAACATGAATTCCTCATAATTACCTTCTTGATTCTCACTGTTTTGTTTGGTAAAGTACATGATAATGCAACAATTTGAAGAGAATCTTGTTGAGGAAATTCACTAAAATCAATAGAGTGGTGCAGGGATGCAAAATTTTGTTAGCCAAAACCCAGAAACAGAAGAGTTAGCATTTTAGTACTTTTGGTTCTACTGTCTTGAAGTCAATGGGTTTTTTGAATGGGTTTTTGGTTAAATGCTTGAAATTAGGTTTGTGGCGAGCACAAGCTCAAGATATTTTCACTTTTCTTATAAAATACATCAGTAATACTCTGATTTTTTTTAAAGCTTTCACTTGTCTTGTAAAAGGCGGTTGCTAACAAGTTGCTAAAAAAGGCTACAGAGGTTGTCGTGGACATTAAATGTCATTAGCCGAACAGGTAAACTCACTAATTGGCTATCACAGCCTCGATGTGTTTATAATCACGCTCTTGAAAACATTTCTAACTTTAACTTTCAGGGAAAATGTTTTTTCACAAAGACTGAGGGGCCTTTTACAGGACACCGTTTTCAACTAAAACATTTTGGCCGTTCATTTACATGACAATGGCATTTTGGGGCCCTGAAAATGCAAACTTTTGAAAACGGGTTTCAAAGTGCAAGATTTTGAAAACGGTGACGTTATGCACATGCGTATTACGTGTTCAGTCTTCACAAAGTGACATCGCCAACTACTAGCCTGCTATGCATATACAGTGTTTTTAGTCATTTTCGCAAATCCTTGTGAAAGGGGATTTTTTTTTTGTTATGTTGATACCTGTGCACAGGCTGGTAAGCGTGATTATAGGAGCCTTGTGCTCACTAAAATAGTGTACCTGCCATTGTTAAGCCTCTGCCTCCTTTTTGGTTCCTTGAGAGTCATGAATGTTGAATGAAGAATGTTGATCCACTTTTTTGATATTGTAATAACTTGTAGTTATTCAATATAACGTGGGACTGACCGGAGCTAAGCTATGCTATTTCACTTTTACTATGCTAATTACTAGCACGAGATATATGAACACTCGTGTCCCATACACCGCACCACCATGAGTGTTTCAGCCTATGGTTTCAGCAGGTGAAGCATTGGTAAAATAAACCAGCAGGAGACAGTACTGTGTCTTTCTCCTCTTTTTATTCTGAACATAGAAAAAGCCACACAGGTAAGGCCCTATCGCCAAGTAGCTCCCTTACACATCTCTCTCCATGACGGTGAGAGACACATTATTACATAACAAGGCAGTAAATGAACCAAGAACACCTAACCTAACTTGAACATAAACACACATAACTTTACTATCACAAAAACTCAACGATCTTGCTGTAATAACACATAAATCAACTCCCAACAAACAATTACCCATAATAAACCCAGCTGCTAGTGCTGACTGCCGGGTCATTACAATATTGTTTTTTAAGATTGTTGTGACTACTAAAATAAAGCTTTTGTATTTTTTCGTATCCACATCTCCGGCCCTCCTTTTGGAAAATCACGCTCCTGCGTGTCCCTTGTAGGTGGTTAAATTCACTATATAAATATTTCCCTGGTTAAACAGGGTGGCGTAGTCTTGCATATGTAGAGGTAGTTTTCTCCTCTTAAGGTCCCGCTACATAAACGTACCCTGAAAGAGTTGTCGGAAGCTTAGTGATGGTGACGTTGAAGTCATGCAACCGTGGGGTTGTTCATACGCTTCAAAATTCATAAAAGTTGTGTTCCAAATAATATTTAATAATATTATGCATTCTAATTGTATCAACATATTTTCATAGAATGCCAAGGAAATAAAGGATAAATAAAGATTCCTTCAGCCCCTGCCTCTGAGGAGGTCTGTGCACGCCACTGCACTTGTGCTACTCGCGATCAAAAATGAGCGCATTGGAAATGAATGGGAGAAGAATTTCCTCTATGGACTGCATTTATATACACAATCTCACTGAAAGCTCATTTTTCGAGTTATCAACCTCAAGTTTGGAGCTTGTTTAGACTTATGGCTTTGATTTTCTTGAAGTTTTAGAGTAAAATGTGTTTTTGAAAATGTTTATTTCATGTAAAAATTTTAATGATACATTTTTCATAACAATAAATGTAAAATTCTGTAACTTTTTTAAAGTTCTCCTTATTAATGTTTTTTTTTCACTTCAGCAGTAATCTGCCAAGTGTCGTCTTTGAAAAGAGATCAAACTTAAGTCTGCGCTTTAAAGCGTTCAAGATTTACCACAGTTTAAGTTGGAAATTTAATTTTCAGGTCTATGCTCAAAAAGTGAATAAATGGATTATAAATACAGCGTAAATATAATTTAGCACCATAAAAATGCAAAATATTAAATAAAAAAACATTATCAAACTCAAATATAGGTTTATATTAGGCTATAAATATAAATTTAGGTCATTTTTGACCGACGCGCAAAGAGCACCATAAAACCTCATTAACGTTCATAAAACCAAGACTTTTTTTTAAAACAAACATTTAGTGGACATTCAGAAATAATGTTTTAGTAACTTAGTGCAAACATAAGCAAAATATATTTTTGTTAGTTGGGATTCTCTTTCACTGGGTTGCGAATGCTGTTTAACATTGACTTAAATCTCTCCATAAAGAAACTTGTAACAAGCAGGTGCTGTAAAGCTGCTTTGAAACAATATGTACTGTGAAAAGTGCTATAAATAAACTTGAATTGGATAGATTTGTGAGTTTTCTTTCATATGGGTAAATATCACGGTACCTCATAGAGAAGGCTGGCGTCTTCCACAGATTTCTGAAACGAGGGGTTGAGCAGAGCTGGAGTCCCTCGCTTCACACGGAAGGCTGATGGGTACAACGCTGAGAGACAGAGAGAATCATGGGTAATGTAGCTTTTCCACAAGCTAAGGTAAATATATAGGGTGATATCAGCTAAATTGGGCCACTTTTTGGTAAATCGTTTGGGACAATAATACAATACCATATATGCCTTTTCCATGTGTTTTGATGATTAATAATGACTGTTTTTGATAATTTTGTGTTGAAATTATGTAATAAAATATAACACACACACACACACACACACACACACACACGTCTGGTTCGCTATCTTTGTGGGGACTCTCCATAGCCATAATGGTTTTTATACTGTACAAACTGTATATTCTCTCCCCGTACACTAACCCTTCCCCTAAACCTGCCCATCACAGAAAACTTTATGCATTTTTACATTTTCAAAATTCAAAGTTTAGTATATTTATTAAACCATTTCCCTCGTGGAACTGCTGGCTGCTCCACACAATGTAGGTGATCTCAGGTTTTACTATCCTTGTGGGTGCATTTGGTCCCCGCAATGTAATATAAACAAAGGCGCAAACACACACACACACACACACACACACACACACACACACACACACACACACACACACACACACACACACACACACACACACACACACACACACACACACACACACACACAGATGATGGCCCATTTTAGCTGAAACCATGTGGCCCATTTTACCTTAGTGGGTTAAGGTAAATTGGGCCACCAAGAAAAACATCACTTTTTCAAAAAATATGTTCATATACCAAACTAACAACATTATTTCTGATTGATGCCATCAAGACAGATATTATGCATATTTTTTTTATGTGCATGTTTTTTTTTTATAGATTTATCATCCTTATAATAGTTTAGTTAGATTTGGTATGCCAGGCTACCATGCAGCTTTCTGGTGTAGTCTTGATTTGAATGATTCCCCCGCCCACCATATCAACCATAAACTAATCAAATCACCTGTTACTTGTCAAGCACAGTTATGACAACAGTTTGAAATCCTTTGCAGTCATTGGCTCTAAATTCCAGAGGGGCTGGGACCCCAAAACCTTAAATGGCCCATTTTACCTGATGGCCCATTTTACCTGATATCACCCTACATAGAATAGGTGCACAGTATCATAAACACTATCATGATAAGACTAAAATTATTTATTTAACAACATACCCTTAATGTACATAAGAAAAAACAATGGATTATAGCAATGAAAAATAATCAAATGCGAATTTAGGGAATGTCTCCTTTCCCAGCAAACTAAAATACTTTATAAGAACGTTTTCCAAGCATTTCCCATTATGTTATAAAAAAATATACTTCTGACTGTTCTTTGAATGTTCAAGATCATTTTTTTCTTGGTTATGGGAGCGTTACATTGAATGTTACATGCTCTCTGAATATTCTTAAGTAGTAACATAAAAAAAAAAACTTTAGACCAAGTAGGCTAAAAATTGAAATGTTTCAGGAAAAAAAAAAACGCTGCATGAACGATAGGGTACATATAAATGTTTTTTGTGCTAACGTTTTAAAAACATTATTGAAGCCCAGATAACGTTGAACGAACGCTCTATTAACATCATTTAAATAACGTTTGCCAAAGTTCTAAGAACATTCACTTACAAAAAACTATAGCCAACATTTAATCGTATTTTACTGAAAAATTGGGTCTTTTATAGTTTTTCCCCGCACATAGTAAGGGAACTTAGCGTTAGTAAATTTTTGTACTGTTCTAGCAGTCTTTAACCGTTAAAATTACATTTATTTATTTTTACAGCGTGTTTTGATACCCAGTAACGCGCACTGACATGTTTTGGCAGCGCGTCTTCAGAAGCTGCACGACTCTGATTGGCTGTTCGTGAGCACGTGAGCGGATGACTGACAGCGAGGTCTCGTTCCATCTTTTCCCCCCTAGTCATTTAAAAAAAATAGTTTTTACTTTAAAAAAAACAACAACAAAAACATCTGCATTACAGGCCTGCAGCTGAAGAACGACACGGATCTGATGAAGCCGCATCTGTGAAGCACTGTAGCAGAAAACATACGGGAATCTGAGTCGCAATAATGCAGCAAGATGTTTAAAGTAGGAAGGAATGAGGAAACAGAAAAGTTCAGTGGAAACAACTAACTTAGAACAAAAACAAGTTGTTTTGTTCTTTTGTTTGATTCTCTCGGGATGTTGCCGACATCACAGGCATTCCTCAGCTGTCTGGACCGATCAACTGCAGATGTGTGTCGGTCATTCTTTACACACTTCATCTTAAACTGCCATTTAAAACCTTATAAACATGTTCTGAGACTGAGCCGAAGCTCCTCGTGACCGCTGCGTTTCCATGGAGATGAGATGCTGAGTGTGGGATGATGTCACTTCACAAAAATATACACCCCGCTGTCTTTCTTCAGAACTAAAAGCAAAATGTTTAGTATATGTCTTCAAAGATAAGAATAAACAAAGTGTCACACACACACACTCTCTCTCTCTCTCTCTCAAACACACACTCACACCTTTTCTCTCTCTGTCTCTCCCCCCCCCCCCCCACACACACACACACACTATCTCTCTCTCTCTCTCTCTCTCTCTCTCTCTCTCTCTCTCTCTCTCTCTCTCTCTCTCACACACACACCCACACCCACACACACACAAACATATTAGAATGATTTCTGAAGGATCATGTGACAAAAATCTGGAAACAAGTGGCATAGCAAGAAATATGCACTGAAAATAAGACAAAAGCAATTGAAATGCGTCTCAGAAAGTAAAGTTAGATCTTTAGCATCATCTGAGTTTGATATTTTAAAGGCATTTTAAATTATGACTTAAAAATTGGTGTCAGTGTCACTTTATAAGCACCATAAAATTATTATAAAAGTCATCAATATCACTCATTGTCATTCCAAGTCATCTGAAGATCTCAAATCTCATTCAGTGAAAGTCATGCAGGTTTTGAACAATATTAGGGTGAATTATTCTCTTAAAAACACTGACAGAACTTCAAATGTAACATTAAGAATTTTAATCTAAAAAAGAACCAACAACCCATTTCTTAAGAAGAGTAATGTGAACGTAACCCAACTAACAAGGAACGCTCTTTAAAAGTTATGAACAAAAGTTCCTACAGTAACTATAATAAAATATTCCTTCAAAGATAATAATGTTCTCAAAACGTTTGCACAAAAACATTTATACATTATTCATGGAATGTTTTCTCAGAGACGTTTCAGTTAGATGTTCGTCAAACGTTTTATCAATGTTTCAGAGAACATTTCATAACTTAAGGAGAACGTCAACAAAACGTTCTAGAACATATTTTAGTCAGCTGTGAAAGACCCGATGAACATGCTTGTTTCCCAGTAAAGCTCGTGTCAGTAGCACTTTGTGTTGATGAAAGGACCAGGAAACTCACTGGCTGATTAAAGTAATTAAGGTTACACTTTATTTTAAGGTGTCATTGTTACAGTGACAATTATATATTTAAGTACTGAGTAATATTAATTAACTACATGTACTTACTATACGGTTAGGGTAGGATGAGGATTTGGTTGAGGGTTAGTTGCATGTAATTATGCATAATTTACTGTTATTACTATGGTAAGTACATGTAACATATGTAACAAAGACACTGTAAAATAAAGTGTTACCGTAATTAAACATCTCTGTCAGTTCCTACAGCTGTTACTCATATAATCCCAACAAAACGTCTGGATCAGTGTGTTGTGATTGGTCGAGCGCTTCGAGTGTGTTTGGGAAATGTGCCGCCCCTTACCATAACCGCCAGTTTAACACGCTCGCTGCATCCCAAATCCCCTACTTATACTACGCCCTAAAAGTACATACTTTTGAGTGTGAATAGCAGAATAGTGGGCAAGCTTAGTTTAGTTAAATGCTTCCTGTCACAGTTTAAACTGTCCTGTCAATCATCTTGTCACAGCATAATGACCAAAAGCATCTTTATAAAAGTTCAAAATGCTGTTTCATATGGAAGCTTGTTTCCGCATAAGAATAAAAAAAAAAAAAGCTAACTGCGACTTTTTATCTTAGAATTCTGGCTTTTTATCTGATATAAAGTCGTAATTGCGTGTTATGAAGTCAGAATTGCGAGAAAAAAAGTCAGAATTGTGAGATATAAACATAATTGTGAGATAAAAAGTCGCAATTATCTTTTACATTTTTTTATTCTGTGGCGGAAACAAGCTTATTTTATATATAAGAAATATAATGTAGAAAAAGTTGTTAATAATCACATATTCAGCTCTAATGCAATATGGATTCTGAAAGCAAAACGTGTTGAACATGTTTCTCATTCACAGCTCAGGAGACATTGCATTTATTTATTTGTCAATCTCAATGTTTATGCACAATATATATATATATATATATATATATATATATATATATATATATATATATATATATATATATATATATATATATGTCCACAAATCTAATTCAAGCATGTAAGCAGAAGCTTGTAAAAGCAATCCGTACGAGTGTTCATGCTGTCTGTGAACAGTGATGTGTGTTTGTGTGTGTGTGTGTGTGTACCTGTACCTGTCCTCCAGTGCAGGGAGGCTGTGATGGACATCTGACAAATCAGCAGAATCTGGAGTACCGTCATTCTGTTCCTCCTCTTCTGAACAACACCATAAACTGTAAGAAACAGAGGATCACAGAGAGAGAGAGAGTGAGAGAGAGAGCGAGAGAGAGAGAGCGAGAGAGAGAGAGCGAGAGAGAGAGCGAGAGAGAGCGAGAGAGAGAGAGCGAGAGAGAGAGACTGCTGTCCCTCTTCCTTCAACATACTCCCGGTTTCTCCTCCCTCTTTGACAGGCTGGAATGAGTGTTTCATCTGGAAGTCATTAAACTCAAAATAATCTGTTTCATCTCAATTTCATCAGCTTTTCAGTATTATAATTAACTAAAACAATAACACTTTATTTTACAGTGTCCTTGTTACACATACAGTCAAACCAAAATGTATTCAGACACCTTCAACATTTCTCACATTATCACAGTTTATTCACTATATTTTAGAAAATGGTAATAAAATATGACTAGAGTTATGAACTCAGTTGATATTTCACCGGTTTTGTCCGTCCTTCTGTTAGACTCTCACACATGAATTATGTTGAATATCTGTCAGCTGTTAAATTTAACTACACAATTAGATAATACCAGTTTAGCTCAACCAATCACCAAGCAATGCTTCATGTTGTTCAGTCTGTGGTGTAAAAAGGTGCATTAGCAATTAAAGAAAAAACACTCCAGCAAAACATGACCAGCTCAAAGTGTCGGAATAATATTTGCTCCCAAATTTTACTGGCAGTCACTGTATGAAGAATATTTGGGCTATCCTCACTTACATAAATGTACACATATAGTGTCCTGCACACACTAGTAAAAAAAATATCAAAAATTATATCTTGTGTCTGAATAATTTTTGGTTTGACTACTTACCATAGTAATAACAGTCAATACCATAGTAATAACAGTAAATTATGCATAATTACATGCAACTAACCCTCCTACCCTTACCATATAGTAAGCACATGTTGTTAATTATTATTACTCAGTACTTAAATATAATTACACTGTACTAATGACACCTTAAAATAAAGTGTAACCCTAAAACTCAACTGTTTTCTTTTGAGGACACATTTAGTTCATTTAGTTCATTCTGTCACCGTGACTGAGTCTAGATGAGATCTGTGATGTTTTTAAGACATTTATTGTTGCATGAGAACGGTCTCAGTGTTTTTAGTCTCAGGAATTCAGAGGAGTTCCAAGGAAAGCGCTGTTTTCACTGGCGTCAAACTGCGGGAGAATGTGAAGTTCAGTACAGATGAAGCAAGAGTCCAGCAAACCGGCCTCACACACCAACACACAATGTTTCAAAATTCAATTTCAGCAGCAAAACTGTCATTATTCATCAATTACAGATCAATGTTGAGTCAATTCAGTTCAATAACTGTTAATGTTCATCAATTATGAAACAAATAGTTGTCCTACAGTAAAAGCAGAACTATAAAATGGTTCATTTGCGGGGAAACGTTTGAGTTCGGACTTTTGATTGCTGTCGGATTTGGGGATTTTGGTAAATCTAAGCCATCAGAAACACATGTGAGTTTTTCTCTAAAAAAAGCAGGAGAGTTTTTGGTAACACTTTATTTTAAGGTGTCATTATTACAGTGTAATTATATATTTAAGAACGGAGTAATAATAATTAACTACATGTAGGGTTAAGGTAGGATTAGGATTTGGTTGAGGGTTGTTTGCATGTAATTATGCATACTTTACGTTTATTTTTATGTTAAGTACATGTAACATATGTAACAAGGAAACTGTAAAATAAAGTGTTACCAAGTTTTTCATCAAATGTGTCAGCTGTCGTGTGTGTGTTTCACCTGTTGGTGGCGCTATAGCAGTGTGTTTCTGTCAGCTGTCATGTGTGTGTTTCACCTGTCGGTGGCGCTATAGGAGTGTGTTTCTGTCAGCTGTCGTGTGTGTGTTTCACCTGTCGGTGGCGCTATAGGAGTGTGTTTCTGTCAGCTGTCGTGTGTTTGTTTCACCTGTCGGTGGCGCTATAGGAGTGTGTTTCTGTCAGCTGACGTGTGTGTGTTTCTCCTGTTGGTGGCGCTATAGGAGTGTGTTTCTGTCAGCTGTTGTGTGTGTGTTTCACCTGTTGGTGGCGCTATAGGAGTGTGTTTCTGTCAGCTGACGTGTGTGTGTTTCACCTGTCGGTGGCGCTATAGGAGTGTGTTTCTGTCAGCTGTTGTGTGTGTGTTTCACCTGTCGGTGGCGCTATAGGAGTGTGTTTCTGTCAGCTGACGTGTGTGTGTTTCACCTGTCGGTGGCGCTATAGGAGTGTGTTTCTGTCAGCTGACGTGTGTGTGTTTCTCCTGTTGGTGGCGCTATAGGAGTGTGTTTCTGTCAGCTGTCGTGTGTGTGTTTAACCTGTCGGTGGCGCTATAGGAGTGTGTTTCTCTCTGTGTGTCGTGTGTGTGTTTCTCCTGTCGGTGGCGCTATAGGAGTGTGTTTCTGTCAGCTGACGTGTGTGTGTTTAACCTGTCGGTGGCGCTATAGGAGTGTGTTTCTGTCAGCTGTCGTGTGTGTGTTTCACCTGTCGGTGGCGCTATAGGAGTGTGTTTCTGTCAGCTGTCGTGTGTTTGTTTCACCTGTCGGTGGCGCTATAGGAGTGTGTTTCTGTCAGCTGACGTGTGTGTGTTTCTCCTGTTGGTGGCGCTATAGGAGTGTGTTTCTGTCAGCTGTCGTGTGTGTGTTTCACCTGTCGGTGGCGCTATAGCAGTGTGTTTCTGTCAGCTGTCGTGTGTGTGTTTCACCTGTCGGTGGCGCTATAGGAGTGTGTTTCTGTCAGCTGTCGTGTGTGTTTCACCTGTCGGTGACGCTATAGGAGTGTGTTTTTGTCTGCTGTCGTGTGTGTGTTTCACCTGTCGGTGGCGCTATAGGAGTGTGTTTCTGTCAGCTGACGTGTATGTGTTTAACCTGTCGGTGGCGCTATAGGAGTTTGTTTCTGTCACCTGTCGTGTGTGTGTTTCACCTGTCGATGGCGCTATAGGAGTGTGTTTCTGTCAGCTGACGTGTGTGTGTTTCACCTGTCGGTGGCGCTATAGGAGTGTTTCTGTCAGCTGACGTGTGTGTGTTTCACCTGTTGGTGGCGCTATAGGAGTGTGTTTCTGTCAGCTGACGTGTGTGTGTTTCTCCTGTAGGTGGCGCTATAGGAATGTGTTTCTGTCAGCTGTCGTGTGTGTGTTTCACCTGTCGGTGGCACTATAGGAGTGTGTTTCTGTCAGCTGTCGTGTGTGTGTTTCACCTGTTGGTGGCGCTATAGGAGTGTGTTTCTGTCAGCTGACGTGTGTGTTTCACCTGTCGGTGGCGCTATAGGAGTGTGTTTCTGTCAGCTGACGTGTGAGTTTCACCTGTTGGTGGCGCTATAGGATTGTGTTTCTGTCAGCTGACGTCTGTGTTTCACCTGTCGGTGGCGCTATAGGAGTGTGTTTCTGTCAGCTATGGTGTGTGTGTTTCACCTGTCGGTGGCGCTATAGGAGTGTGTTTCTGTCAGCTGACGTGTGTGTGTTTCACCTGTTGGTGACGCTATAGGAGTGTGTTTCTGTCAGCTGACGTGTGTGTGTTTCACCTGTCGGTGGCGCTATAGGAGTGTGTTTCTGTCAGCTGACGTGTGAGTTTCACCTGTTGGTGGCGCTATAGGATTGTGTTTCTGTCAGCTGACGTCTGTGTTTCACCTGTCGGTGGCGCTATAGGAGTGTGTTTCTGTCAGCTGTCGTGTGTGTGTTTCACCTGTCGGTGGCGCTATAGGAGTGTGTTTCTGTCAGCTGACGTGTGTGTGTTTCACCTGTTGGTGGCGCTATAGGAGTATGTTTCTGTCTGTGTGTCGTGTGTGTGTTTCTCCTGTTGGTGGCGCTATAGGAGTGTGTTTCTGTCTGTGTGTCGTGTGTGTGTTTCACCTGTTGGTGGCGCTATAGGAGTGTGTTTCTGTCTGTGTGTCGTGTGTGTGTTTCTTCTGTTGGTGGCGCTATAGGAGTGTGTTTCTGTCAGCTGTTGTGTGTGTTTCACCTGTCGGTGGCGCTATAGCAGTGTGTTTCTGTCAGCTGACGTGTGTGTTTCACTTGTTGGTGGCGCTATAGGAGTGTATTTCTGTCAGCTGACGTGTGTGTGTTTCACCTGTCGGTGGCGCTATAGGAGTGTGTTTCTGTCAGCTGACGTGTGTGTGTTTCACCTGTCGGTGGCGCTATAGGAGTGTGTTTCTGTCAGCTGACGTGTGTGTGTTTCACCTGTTGGTGGCGCTATAGGAGTGTGTTTCTGTCAGCTGACGTGTGTGTGTTTCACCTGTTGGTGGCGCTATAGGAGTGTGTTTCTGTCAGCTGACGTGTGTGTTTCACCTGTCGGTGGCGCTATAGGAGTGTTTTTCTCTCTGTGTGTCGTGTGTGTGTTTCTCCTGTCGGTGGCGCTATAGGAGTGTGTTTCTGTCAGCTGACGTGTGTGTGTTTCTCCTGTCGGTGGCGCAATAGGAGTGTGTTTCTGTCAGGTGTCGTGTGTATGTTTCACCTGTGGGTGGCGCTATAGGAGTGTGTTTCTGTCAGCTGACGTGTGTGTGTTTCTCCTGTTGGTGGCGCTATAGGAGTGTGTTTCTGTCAGCTGTCGTGTGTGTGTTTCTCCTGTCGGTAGCACTATAGGAGTGTGTTTCTGTCAGCTGTCGTGTGTGTGTTTCACCTGTCGGTGGCGCTTTAGGAGTGTGTTTCTGTCTGTGTGTTGTGTGTGTGTTTCTCCTGTCGGTGGCGCTATAGGAGTGTGTTTCTCTCTGTGTGTCGTGTGTGTGTTTCACCTCTCGGTGGCGCTATAGGAGTGTGTTTCTGTCAGCTGTCGTGTGTGTGTTTCTCCTGTCGGTAGCGCTATAGGAGTGTGTTTCTGTCAGCTGTCGTGTGTGTGTTTCACCTGTCGGTGGCGCTTTAGGAGAGTGTTTCTGTCTGTGTGTTGTGTGTGTGTTTCACCTGTTGGTGGCGCTATAGGAGTGTGTTTCTGTCAGCTGACGTGTCTGTGTTTCTCCTGTCGGTGGCGCGATAGGAGTGTGTTTCTGTCAGCTGTCGTGTGTATGTTTCACCTGTAGGTGGCGCTATAGGAGTGTGTTTCTGTCAGCTGACGTGTGTGTGTTTCACCTGTCGGTGGCGCTATAGGAGTGTGTTTCTGTCAGCTGTCGTGTGTGTGTTTCACCTGTCGGTGGCGCTATAGCAGTGTGTTTCTGTCAGCTGTCGTGTGTGTGTTTCACCTGTCGGTGGCGCTATAGGAGTGTGTTTCTGTCAGCGGTCGTGTGTGTGTTTCACCTGTCGGTGGCGCTATAGGAGTGTGTTTCTGTCAGCTGACGTGTGTGTGTTTCACCTGTTGGTGACGCTATAGGAGTGTGTTTCTGTCAGCTGACGTGTGTGTGTTTCACCTGTCGGTGGCGCTATAGGAGTGTGTTTCTGTCAGCTGACGTGTGTGTGTTTCACCTGTCGGTGGCGCTATAGGAGTGTGTTTCTGTCAGCTGACGTGTGTGTGTTTCACCTGTTGGTGACGCTATAGGAGTGTGTTTCTGTCAGCTGACGTGTGTGTGTTTCACCTGTCGGTGGCGCTATAGGAGTGTGTTTCTGTCAGCTGACGTGTGTGTGTTTCACCTGTCGGTGGCGCTATAGGAGTGTGTTTCTGTCAGCTGACGTGTGTGTGTTTCACCTGTCGGTGGCGCTATAGGAGTGTGTTTCTGTCAGCTGACGTGTGTGTGTTTCACCTGTTGGTGACGCTATAGGAGTGTGTTTCTGTCAGCTGACGTGTGTGTGTTTCACCTGTCGGTGGCGCTATAGGAGTGTGTTTCTGTCAGCTGACGTGTGTGTGTTTCACCTGTCGGTGGCGCTATAGGAGTGTGTTTCTGTCAGCTGTCGTGTGTGTGTTTCACCTGTTGGAGGCGCTATAGGAGTGTGTTTCTGTCAGCTGACGTGTGTGTGTTTCTCCTGTCGGTGGCGCGATAGGAGTGTGTTTCTGTCAGCTGTCGTGTGTATGTTTCACCTGTAGGTGGCGCTATAGGAGTGTGTTTCTGTCAGCTGACGTGTGTGTGTTTCTCCTGTTGGTGGCGCTATAGGAGTGTGTTTCTGTCAGCTGTCGTGTGTGTGTTTCACCTGTCGGTGGCGCTATAGGAGTGTGTTTCTGTCTGTGTGTTGTGTGAGTGTTTTCCTGTCGGTGGCGCTATAGGAGTGTGTTTCTCTCTGTGTGTCGTGTGTGTGTTTCACCTGTCGGTGGCGCTATAGGAGTATGTTTCTCTCTGTGTGTCGTGTGTGTGTTTCACCTGTTGGTGGCGCTATAGGAGTGTGTTTCTTCCAGCTGTCGTGTGTGTGTTTCACCTGTCGGTGGCGCTATAGGAGTGTGTTTCTGTCAGCTGTCGTGTGTGTGTTTCACCTGTCAGTGGCGCTATAGCAGTGTGTTTCTGTCAGCTGTCGTGTGTGTGTTTCACCTGTCGGTGGCGCTATAGGAGTGTGTTTCTGTCAGCTGTCGTGTGTGTGTTTCACCTGTCGGTGGCGCTATAGGAGTGTGTTTCTGTCAGCTGTCGTGTGTGTGTTTCACCTGTCGGTGGCGCTATAGGAGTGTGTTTCTGTCAGCTGACGTGTGTGTGTTTAACCTGTCGGTGGCGCTATAGGAGTGTGTTTCTGTCAGCTGTCGTGTGTGTGTTTCACCTGTCGGTGGCGCTATAGGAGTGTGTTTCTGTCAGCTGTCGTGTGTGTGTTTAACCTGTCGGTGGCGCTATAGGAGTGTGTTTCTGTCAGCTGTCGTGTGTGTGTTTCACCTGTCGGTGGCGCTATAGGAGTGTGTTTCTGTCAGCTGTCGTGTGTGTGTTTCACCTGTCGGTGGCGCTATAGGAGTGTGTTTCTGTCAGCTGTTGTGTGTGTGTTTCACCTGTCGGTGGCGCTATAGGAGTGTGTTTCTGTCAGCTGTCGTGTGTGTGTTTCACCTGTCGGTGGCGCTATAGGAGTGTGTTTCTGTCAGCTGACGTGTGTGTGTTTCACCTGTCGGTGGCGCTATAGGAGTGTGTTTCTGTCAGCTGTCGTGTGTGTGTTTCACCTGTCGGTGGCGCTATAGGAGTGTGTTTCTGTCAGCTGACGTGTGTGTGTTTCACCTGTTGGTGACGCTATAGGAGTGTGTTTCTGTCAGCTGACGTGTGTGTGTTTCACCTGTCGGTGGCGCTATAGGAGTGTGTTTCTCTCTGTGTGTCGTGTGTGTGTTCTCCTGTCGGTGGCGCTATAGGAGTGTGTTTCTGTCAGCTGTCGTGTGTGTGTTTCACCTGTTGGTGGCGCTATAGGAGTGTGTTTCTGTCAGCGGTCGTGTGTGTGTTTCACCTGTCGGTGGCGCTATAGGAGTGTGTTTCTGTCAGCTGACGTGTGTGTGTTTCACCTGTTGGTGACGCTATAGGAGTGTGTTTCTGTCAGCTGACGTGTGTGTGTTTCACCTGTCGGTGGCGCTATAGGAGTGTGTTTCTGTCAGCTGACGTGTGTGTGTTTCACCTGTCGGTGGCGCTATAGGAGTGTGTTTCTGTCAGCTGACGTGTGTGTGTTTCTCCTGTCGGTGGCGCGATAGGAGTGTGTTTCTGTCAGCTGTCGTGTGTATGTTTCACCTGTAGGTGGCGCTATAGGAGTGTGTTTCTGTCAGCTGACGTGTGTGTGTTTCTCCTGTTGGTGGCGCTATAGGAGTGGGTTTCTGTCAGCTGTCGTGTGTGTGTTTCACCTGTCGGTGGCGCTATAGGAGTGTGTTTCTGTCTGTGTGTTGTGTGAGTGTTTTCCTGTCGGTGGCGCTATAGGAGTGTGTTTCTCTCTGTGTGTCGTGTGTGTGTTTCACCTGTCGGTGGCGCTATAGGAGTATGTTTCTCTCTGTGTGTCGTGTGTGTGTTTCACCTGTTGGTGGCGCTATAGGAGTGTGTTTCTTCCAGCTGTCGTGTGTGTGTTTCACCTGTCGGTGGCGCTATAGGAGTGTGTTTCTGTCAGCTGTCGTGTGTGTGTTTCACCTGTCGGTGGCGCTATAGCAGTGTGTTTCTGTCAGCTGTCGTGTGTGTGTTTCACCTGTCGGTGGCGCTATAGGAGTGTGTTTCTGTCAGCTGTCGTGTGTGTGTTTCACCTGTCGGTGGCGCTATAGGAGTGTGTTTCTGTCAGCTGTCGTGTGTGTGTTTCACCTGTCGGTGGCGCTATAGGAGTGTGTTTCTGTCAGCTGACGTGTGTGTGTTTAACCTGTCGGTGGCGCTATAGGAGTGTGTTTCTGTCAGCTGTCGTGTGTGTGTTTCACCTGTCGGTGGCGCTATAGGAGTGTGTTTCTGTCAGCTGTCGTGTGTGTGTTTAACCTGTCGGTGGCGCTATAGGAGTGTGTTTCTGTCAGCTGTCGTGTGTGTGTTTCACCTGTCGGTGGCGCTATAGGAGTGTGTTTCTGTCAGCTGTCGTGTGTGTGTTTCACCTGTCGGTGGCGCTATAGGAGTGTGTTTCTGTCAGCTGTTGTGTGTGTGTTTCACCTGTCGGTGGCGCTATAGGAGTGTGTTTCTGTCAGCTGTCGTGTGTGTGTTTCACCTGTCGGTGGCGCTATAGGAGTGTGTTTCTGTCAGCTGACGTGTGTGTGTTTCACCTGTCGGTGGCGCTATAGGAGTGTGTTTCTGTCAGCTGTCGTGTGTGTGTTTCACCTGTCGGTGGCGCTATAGGAGTGTGTTTCTGTCAGCTGACGTGTGTGTGTTTCACCTGTTGGTGACGCTATAGGAGTGTGTTTCTGTCAGCTGACGTGTGTGTGTTTCACCTGTCGGTGGCGCTATAGGAGTGTGTTTCTCTCTGTGTGTCGTGTGTGTGTTCTCCTGTCGGTGGCGCTATAGGAGTGTGTTTCTGTCAGCTGTCGTGTGTGTGTTTCACCTGTTGGTGGCGCTATAGGAGTGTGTTTCTGTCAGCTGACGTGTCTGTGTTTCTCCTGTCGGTGGCGCGATAGGAGTGTGTTTCTGTCAGCTGTCGTGTGTATGTTTCACCTGTAGGTGGCGCTATAGGAGTGTGTTTCTGTCAGCTGACGTGTGTGTGTTTCTCCTGTTGGTGGCACTATAGGAGTGTGTTTCTGTCAGCTGTCGTGTGTGTGTTTCACCTGTCGGTGGCGCTATAGGAGTGTGTTTCTCTCTGTGTGTCGTGTGTGTGTTTCACCTGTCGGTGGCGCTATAGGAGTGTGTTTCTGTCAGCTGTCGTGTGTGTGTTTCACCTGTCGGTGGCGCTATAGGAGTGTGTTTCTGTCAGCTGACGTGTGTGTGTTTAACCTGTCGGTGGCGCTATAGGAGTGTGTTTCTGTCAGCTGTCGTGTGTGTGTTTCACCTGTCGGTGGCGCTATAGGAGTGTGTTTCTGTCAGCTGTCGTGTGTGTGATTCACCTGTCGGTGGCGCTATATGAGTGTGTTTCTGTCAGCTGTTGTGTGTGTGTTTCACCTGTCGGTGACGCTATAGGAGTGTGTTTCTGTCAGCTGACGTGTGTGTTTCACCTGTCGGTGGCGCTATAGGAGTGTGTTTCTGTCAGCTGACGTGTGTGTTTCACCTGTTGGTGGCGCAATACGAGTGTGTTTCTGTCAGCTGACGTGTGTGTGTTTCACCTGTCGGTGGCGCTATAGGAGTGTGTTTCTGTCAGCTGTCGTGTGTGTGTTTCACCTGTCGGTGGCCCTATAGGAGTGTGTTTCTGTCAGCTGACGTGTGTGTGTTTCACCTGTTGGTGACGCTATAGGAGTGTGTTTCTGTCAGCTGACGTGTGTGTGTTTCACCTGTCGGTGGCGCTATAGGAGTGTGTTTCTGTCTGTGTGTCGTGTGTGTGTTTCTCCTGTTGGTGGCGCAATAGGGGTGTGTTTCTCTCTGTGTGTCGTGTGTGTGTTTCACCTGTTGGTGGCGCTATAGGAGTGTGTTTCTGTCTGTGTGTCGTGTGTGTGTTTCTTCTGTTGGTGGCGCTATAGGAGTGTGTTTCTGTCAGCTGTCGTGTGTGTGCTTCACCTGTCGGTGGCGCTATAGCAGTGTGTTTCTGTCAGCTGACGTGTGTGTGTTTCACCTGTCGGTGGCGCTATAGGAGTGTGTTTCTGTCAGCTGACGTGTGTGTGTTTCACCTGTTGGTGGCGCTATAGGAGTGTGTTTCTGTCAGCTGACGTGTGTGTGTTTCACCTGTTGGTGGCGCTATAGGAGTGTGTTTCTGTCAGCTGACGTGTGTGTGTTGCACCTGTCGGTGGCGCTATAGGAGTGTGTTTCTCTCTGTGTGTCGTGTGTGTGTTTCTCCTGTCGGTGGCGCTATAGGAGTGTGTTTCTGTCAGCTGTCGTGTGTGTGTTTCACCTGTTGGTGGCGCGATAGGAGTGTGTTTCTGTCAGCTGTCGTGTGTATGTTTCACCTGTCGGTGGCGCTATAGGAGTGTGTTTCTGTCAGCTGACGTGTGTGTGTTTCTCCTGTTGGTGCCGCTATAGGAGTGTGTTTCTGTCAGCTGTCGTGTGTGTGTTTCTCCTGTCGGTGGCGCTATAGGAGTGTGTTTCTGTCAGCTGTCGTGTGTGTGTTTCACCTGTCGGTGGCGCTATAGGAGTGTGTTTCTGTCTGTGTGTCGTGTGTGTGTTTCTCCTGTCGGTGGTGCTATAGGAGTGTGTTTCTCTCTGTGTGTCGTGTGTGTTTCACCTGTCGGTGGCGCTATAGGAGTGTGTTTCTCTCTGTGTGTCGTGTGTGTGTTTCACCTGTTGGTGGCGCTATAGGAGTGTGTTTCTGTCAGCTGTCGTGTGTGTTTTTCACCTGTCGGTGGCGCTATAGGAGTATGTTTCTGTCAGCTGTCGTGTGTGTGTTTCACCTGTCGGTGGCGCTATAGCAGTGTGTTTCTGTCAGCTGTCGTGTGTGTGTTTCACCTGTCGGTGGCGCTATAGGAGTGTGTTTCTGTCAGCTGTCGTGTGTGTGTTTCACCTGTCGGTGGCGCTATAGGAGTGTGTTTCTGTCAGCTGACGTGTGTGTGTTTCACCTGTTGGTGACGCTATAGGAGTGTGTTTCTGTCAGCTGACGTGTGTGTGTTTCACCTGTCGGTGGCGCTATAGGAGTGTGTTTCTGTCTGTGTGTCGTGTGTGTGTTTCTCCTGTTGGTGGCGCTATAGGAGTGTGTTTCTCTCTGTGTCGTGTGTGTGTTTCACCTGTTGGTGGCGCTATAGGAGTGTGTTTCTGTCAGCTGTCGTGTGTATGTTTCACCTGTCGGTGGCGCTATAGGAGTGTGTTTCTGTCAGCTGTCGTGTGTGTGTTTCTCCTGTTGGTGGCGCTATAGGAGTGTGTTTCTGTCAGCTGTCGTGTGTGTGTTTCACCTGTTGGTGGCGCGATAGGAGTGTGTTTCTGTCAGCTGACGTGTGTATGTTTCACCTGTCGGTGGCGCTATAGGAGTGTGTTTCTGTCAGCTGACGTGTGTGTGTTTCTCCTGTTGGTGGCGCTATAGGAGTGTTTTTCTGTCAGCTGTCGTGTGTGTGTTTCTCCTGTCGGTGGCGCTATAGGAGTGTGTTTCTGTCAGCTGTCGTGTGTGTGTTTCACCTGTCGGTGGCGCTATAGGAGTGTGTTTCTGTCTGTGTGTCGTGTGTGTGTTTCTACTGTCGGTGGCGCTATAGGAGTGTGTTTCTCTCTGTGTGTCGTGTGTGTTTCACCTGTCGGTGGCGCTATAGGAGTGTGTTTCTCTCTGTGTGTCGTGTGTGTGTTTCTTCTGTTGGTGGCGCTATAGGAGTGTGTTTCTGTCAGCTGTCGTGTGTGTGTTTCACCTGTCTGTGGCGCTATAGGAGTGTGTTTCTGTCTGTGTGTCGTGTGTGTGTTTCTCCTGTTGGTGGCGCTATAGGAGTGTGTTTCTCTCTGTGTCGTGTGTGTGTTTCTCCTGTTGGTGGCGCTATAGGAGTGTGTTTCTCTCTGTGTCGTGTGTGTGTTTCACCTGTTGGTGGCGCTATAGGAGTGTGTTTCTGTCTGTGTGTCGTGTGTTTGTTTCTTCTGTCGGTGGCGCTATAGGAGTGTGTTTCTGTCAGCTGACGTGTGTGTTTCACCTGTAGGTGGCGCTATAGGAGTGTGTTTCTGTCAGCTGACGTGTGTGTGTTTCACCTGTCGGTGGCGCTATAGGAGTGTGTTTCTGTCAGCTGTCGTGTGTGTGTTTCACCTGTCGGTGGCGCTATAGGAGTGTGTTTCTGTCAGCTGACGTGTGTGTGTTTAACCTGTCGGTGGCGCTATAGGAGTGTGTTTCTGTCAGCTGTCGTGTGTGTGTTTCACCTGTCGGTGGCGCTATAGGAGTGTGTTTCTGTCAGCTGTCGTGTGTGTGTTTCACCTGTCGGTGGCGCTATAGGAGTGTGTTTCTGTCAGCTGTCGTGTGTGTGTTTCACCTGTCGGTGGCGCTATAGGAGTGTGTTTCTGTCAGCTGTCGTGTGTGTGTTTCACCTGTCGGTGGCGCTATAGGAGTGTGTTTCTGTCAGCTGTCGTGTGTGTGTTTCACCTGTCGGTGGCGCTATAGGAGTGTGTTTCTGTCAGCTGTCGTGTGTGTGTTTCACCTGTCGGTGGCGCTATAGCAGTGTGTTTCTGTCAGCTGTCGTGTGTGTGTTTCACCTGTCGGTGGCACTATAGGAGTGTGTTTCTGTCAGCTGTCGTGTGTGTGTTTCACCTGTCGGTGACGCTATAGGAGTGTGTTTCTGTCAGCTGACGTGTGTGTTTCACCTGTCGGTGGCACTATAGGAGTGTGTTACTGTCAGCTGACGTGTGTGTTTCAACTGTTGGTGGCGCAATAGGAGTGTGTTTCTGTCAGCTGACGTGTGTGTTTCACCTGTCGGTGGCGCTATAGGAGTGTGTTTCTGTCAGCGGTCGTGTGTGTGTTTCACCTGTCGGTGGCGCTATAGGAGTGTGTTTCTGTCAGCTGACGTGTGTGTGTTTCACCTGTTGGTGACGCTATAGGAGTGTGTTTCTGTCAGCTGACGTGTGTGTGTTTCACCTGTCGGTGGCGCTATAGAAGTGTGTTTCTGTCTGTGTGTCGTGTGTGTGTTTCTCCTGTCGGTGGCGCTATAGGAGTGTGTTTCTGTCAGCTGTCGTGTGTGTGTTTCACCTGTTGGAGGCGCTATAGGAGTGTGTTTCTGTCAGCTGACGTGTGTGTGTTTCTCCTGTCGGTGGCGCGATAGGAGTGTGTTTCTGTCAGCTGTCGTGTGTATGTTTCACCTGTAGGTGGCGCTATAGGAGTGTGTTTCTGTCAGCTGACGTGTGTGTGTTTCTCCTGTTGGTGGCGCTATAGGAGTGTGTTTCTGTCAGCTGTCGTGTGTGTGTTTCACCTGTCGGTGGCGCTATAGGAGTGTGTTTCTGTCTGTGTGTTGTGTGAGTGTTTTCCTGTCGGTGGCGCTATAGGAGTGTGTGTCTCTCTGTGTGTCGTGTGTGTGTTTCACCTGTCGGTGGCGCTATAGGAGTGTGTTTCTCTCTGTGTGTCGTGTGTGTTTCACCTGTTGGTGGCGCTATAGGAGTGTGTTTCTTCCAGCTGTCGTGTGTGTGTTTCACCTGTCGGTGGCGCTATAGCAGTGTGTTTCTGTCAGCTGTCGTGTGTGTGTTTCACCTGTCGGTGGCGCTATAGCAGTGTGTTTCTGTCAGCTGTCGTGTCTGTGTTTCACCTGTCGGTGGCGCTATAGGAGTGTGTTTCTGTCAGCTGTCGTGTGTGTGTTTCACCTGTCGGTGGCGCTATAGGAGTGTGTTTCTGTCAGCTGTCGTGTGTGTGTTTCACCTGTCGGTGACGCTATAGGAGTGTGTTTCTGTCAGCTGACGTGTGTGTGTTTAACCTGTCGGTGGCGCTATAGGAGTGTGTTTCTGTCAGCTGTCGTGTGTATGTTTCACCTGTCGGTGGCGCTATAGGAGTGTGTTTCTGTCAGCTGTCGTGTGTGTTTTTCACCTGTCGGTGGCGCTATAGGAGTGTGTTTCTGTCAGCTGTCGTGTGTGTGTTTCACCTGTCGGTGGCGCTATAGGAGTGTGTTTCTGTCAGCTGTCGTGTGTGTGTTTCACCTGTCGGTGGCGCTATAGGAGTGTGTTTCTGTCAGCTGTCGTGTGTGTGTTTCACCTGTCGGTGGCGCTATAGGAGTGTGTTTCTGTCAGCTGTCGTGTGTGTGTTTCACCTGTCGGTGGCGCTATAGGAGTGTGTTTCTGTCAGCTGTCGTGTGTGTGTTTAACCTGTCGGTGGCGCTATAGGAGTGTGTTTCTGTCAGCTGTCGTGTGTGTGTTTCACCTGTCGGTGGCGCTATAGGAGTGTGTTTCTGTCAGCTGTCGTGTGTGTGTTTCACCTGTCGGTGGCGCTATAGGAGTGTGTTTCTGTCAGCTGTTGTGTGTGTGTTTCACCTGTCGGTGGCGCTATAGGAGTGTGTTTCTGTCAGCTGTCGTGTGTGTTTTTCACCTGTCGGTGGCGCTATAGGAGTGTGTTTCTGTCAGCTGACGTGTGTGTGTTTCACCTGTCGGTGGCGCTATAGGAGTGTGTTTCTGTCAGCTGTCGTGTGTGTGTTTCACCTGTCGGTGGCGCTATAGGAGTGTGTTTCTGTCAGCTGACGTGTGTGTGTTTCACCTGTCGGTGGCGCTATAGGAGTGTGTTTCTGTCAGCTGACGTTTGTGTGTTTCACCTGTTGGTGACGCTATAGGAGTGTGTTTCTGTCAGCTGACGTGTGTGTTTCACCTGTCGGTGGCGCTATAGGAGTGTGTTTCTGTCTGTGTGTCGCGTGTGTGTTTCTCCTGTTGGTGGCGCTATAAGAGTGTGTTTCTCTCTGTGTGTCGTGTGTGTGTTTCACCTGTTGGTGGCGCTATAGGAGTTTGTTTCTGTCTGTGTGTCGTGTGTGTGTTTCTTCTGTTGGTGGCGCTATAGGAGTGTGTTTCTGTCAGCTGTCGTGTGTGTGTTTCACCTGTCGGTGGCGCTATAGGAGTGTGTTTCTGTCTGTGTGTCGTGTGTGTGTTTCTCCTGTTGGTGGCGCTATAGGAGTGTGTTTCTCTCTGTGTCGTGTGTGTGTTTCACCTGTTGGTGGCGCTATAGGAGTGTGTTTCTGTCTGTGTGTCGTGTGTGTGTTTCTTCTGTCGGTGGCGCTATAGGAGTGTGTTTCTGTCAGCTGACGTGTGTGTTTCACCTGTAGGTGGCGCTATAGGAGTGTGTTTCTGTCAGCTGACGTGTGTGTGTTTCTCCTGTTGGTGGCGCTATAGGAGTGTGTTTCTCTCTGTGTCGTGTGTGTGTTTCTCCTGTTGGTGGCGCTATAGCAGTGTGATTCTGTCTGTGTGTCGTGTGTGTGTTTCTTCTGTCGGTGGCGCTATAGGAGTGTGTTTCTGTCAGCTGACGTGCGTGTGTTTCACCTGTTGGTGGCGCTATAGGAGTGTGTTTCTGTCAGCTGACGTGTATGTGTTTCACCTGTTGGTGGCGCTATAGGAGTGTGTTTCTGTCAGCTGACGTGTCTGTGTTTCACCTGTCGGTGGCGCTATAGGAGTGTGTTTCTCTCTGTGTGTCGTGTGTGTGTTTCTCCTGTCGGTGGCGCTATAGGAGTGTGTTTCTGTCAGCTGACGTGTGTGTGTTTCTCTTGTCGGTGGCGCGATAGGAGTGTGTTTCTGTCAGCTGTCGTGTGTATGTTTCACCTGTCGGTGGCGCTATAGGAGTGTGTTTCTGTCAGCTGACGTGTGTGTGTTTCTCCTGTCGGTGGCGCTATAGGAGTGTGTTTCTTTCAGCTGTCGCGTGTGTGTTTCTCCTGTCGGTGGCGCTATAGGAGTGTGTTTCTGTCAGCTGTCGTGTGTGTGTTTCACCTGTCGGTGGCGCTATAGGAGTGTGTTTCTGTCTGTGTGTCGTGTGTGTGTTTCTCCTGTCGGTGGCGCTATAGGAGTGTGTTTCTCTCTGTGTGTCGTGTGTGTGTTTCACCTGTCGGTGGCGCTATAGGAGTGTGTTTCTCTCTGTGTGTCGTGTGTGTGTTTCACCTGTTGGTGGCGCTATAGGAGTGTGTTTCTGTCAGCTGTCGTGTGTTTGTTTCACCTGTCGGTGGCGCTATAGGAGTATGTTTCTGTCAGCTGTCGTGTGTGTGTTTCACCTGTCGGTGGCGCTATAGCAGTGTGTTTCTGTCAGCTGTCGTGTGTGTGTTTCACCTGTCGGTGGCGCTATAGGAGTGTGTTTCTGTCAGCTGACGTGTGTGTGTTTAACCTGTCTGTGGCGCTATAGGAGTGTGTTTCTGTCAGCTGTCGTGTGTGTGTTTCACCTGTCGGTGGCGCTATAGGAGTGTGTTTCTGTCAGCTGTCGTGTGTGTGTTTCACCTGTCGGTGGCGCTATAGGAGAGTGTTTCTGTCAGCTGTTGTGTGTGTGTTTCACCTGTCGGTGACGCTATAGGAGTGTGTTTCTGTCAGCTTACGTGTGTGTTTCACCTGTCGGTGGCGCTATAGGAGTGTGTTTCTGTCAGCTGACGTGTGTGTTTCACCTGTTGGTGGCGCTATAGGAGTGTGTTTCTGTCAGCTGACGTGTGTGTGTTTCACCTGTCGGTGGCGCTATAGGATTGTGTTTCTGTCAGCTGTCGTGTGTGTGTTTCACCTGTCGGTGGCGCTATAGGAGTGTGTTTCTGTCAGCTGACGTTTGTGTGTTTCACCTGTTGGTGACGCTATAGGAGTGTGTTTCTGTCAGCTGACGTGTGTGTTTCACCTGTCGGTGGCGCTATAGGAGTGTGTTTCTGTCTGTGTGTCGCGTGTGTGTTTCTCCTGTTGGTGGCGCTATAAGAGTGTGTTTCTCTCTGTGTGTCGTGTGTGTGTTTCACCTGTTGGTGGCGCTATAGGAGTTTGTTTCTGTCTGTGTGTCGTGTGTGTGTTTCTTCTGTTGGTGGCGCTATAGGAGTGTGTTTCTGTCAGCTGTCGTGTGTGTGTTTCACCTGTCGGTGGCGCTATAGCAGTGCGTTTCTGTCAGCTGACGTGTGTGTTTCACCTGTTGGTGGCGCTATAGGAGTGTGTTTCTGTCAGCTGACGTGTGTGTGTTTCACCTGTCGTGGCGCTATAGGAGTGTGTTTCTGTCAGCTGACGTGTGTGTGTTTCACCTGTCGGTGGCGCTATAGGAGTGTGTTTCTGTCAGCTGTCGTGTGTGTGTTTCACCTGTCGGTGGCGCTATAGGAGTGTGTTTCTGTCAGCTGTCGTGTGTGTTTCACCTGTCGGTGGCGCTATAGAAGTGTGTTTCTGTCAGCTGTCGTGTATGTGTTTCACCTGTCGGTGGCGCTATAGGAGTGTGTTTCTGTCAGCTGTCGTGTGTGTGTTTCACCTGTCGGTGGCGCTATAGGAGTGTGTTTCTGTCAGCTGTCGTGTGTGTGTTTCACCTGTCTGTGGCGCTATAGGAGTGTGTTTCTGTCAGCTGACGTGTGTGTGTTTCACCTGTTGGTGGCGCTATAGGAGTGTGTTTCTGTCAGCTGACGTGTGTGTGTTTCACCTGTCGGTGGCGCTATAGGAGTGTGTTTCTGTCAGCTGACGTGTGTGTGTTTCACCTGTCGGTGGCGCTATAGGAGTGTGTTTCTGTCAGCTGACGTGTGTGTGTTTCACCTGTCGGTGGCGCTATAGGAGTGTGTTTCTGTCAGCTGTCGTGTGTGTGTTTCACCTGTAGGTGGCGCTATAGGAGTGTGTTTCCGTCAGCTGACGTGTGTGTGTTTCTCCTGTTGGTGGCGCTATAGGAGTGTGTTTCTGTCAGCTGTCGTGTGTGTGTTTCTCCTATCGGTGGCGCTATAGGAGTGTGTTTCTGTCAGCTGTCGTGTGTGTGTTTCACCTGTCGGTGGAGCTATAGGAGTGTGTTTCTCTCTGTGTGTCGTGTGTGTGTTTCTCCTGTCGGTGGCGCTATAGGAGTGTGTTTCTCTCTGTGTGTCGTGTGTGTGTTTCACCTGTCGGTGGCGCTATAGGAGTGTGTTTCTCTCTGTGTGTCGTGTGTGTGTTTCTCCTGTCGGTGGCGCTATAGGAGTGTGTTTCTGTCTGTGTGTCGTGTGTGTGTTTCTCCTGTCGGTGGCGCTATAGGAGTGTGTTTCTCTCTGTGTGTCGTGTGTGTTTCACATGTCGGTGGCGCTATAGGAGTGTGTGTCTGTCTGTGTGTCGTGTGTGTGTTTCTCCTGTTGGTGGCGCTATAGGAGTCTGTTTCTCTCTGTGTGTCGTGTGTGTGTTTCTCCTGTCTGTGGCGCTATAGGAGTGTGTTTCTGTCTGTGTGTCGTGTGTGTGTTTCTCCTGTTGGTGGTGCTATAGGAGTCTGTTTCTCTCTGTGTGTCGTGTGTGTGTTTCTCCTGTTGGTGGCGTTATAGGAGTGTGTTTCTGTCTGCGTGTCGTGTGTGTGTTTCTCTTGTTGGTGGTGCTATAGGAGTCTGTTTTTCTCTCTGTGTCGTATATGTGTTTCTCCTGTTGGTGGCGCTATCGGAGTGTGTTTCTGTCTGTGTGTCGTGTGTGTTTCTCCTGTTGGTGGCGCTATAGGAGTGTGTTTCTCTCTGTGTGTCGTGTGTGTGTTTCTCCTGTTGGTGGCGCTATAGGAGTCGGTTTCTCTCTGTGTGTCGTGTGTGTGTTTCTCCTGTCGGTGGCGCTATAGGAGTGTGTTTCTGTCTGTGTGTCGTGTGTGTGTTTCTCCTGTTGGTGGTGCTATAGGAGTCTGTTTCTCTCTGTGTGTCGTGTGTGTGTTTCTCCTGTTGGTGGCGCTATAGGAGTGTGTTTCTGTCTGCGTGTCGTGTGTGTGTTTCTCTTGTTGGTGGTGCTATAGGAGTCTGTTTCTCTCTGTGTGTCGTGTGTGTGTTTCTCCTGTTGGTGGCGCTATAGGAGTGTGTTTCTGTCTGTGTGTCGTGTGTGTTTCTCCTGTTGGTGGCGCTATAGGAGTGTGTTTCTCTCTGTGTGTCGTGTGTGTGTTCCTCCTGTTGGTGGCGCTATAGGAGTGTGTTTCTCTCCGTGTGTCGTGTGTGTGTTTCTCCTGTCGGTGGCGCTATAGGAGTGTGTTTCTGTCTGTGTGTCGTGTGTGTGTTTCACCTGTCGGTGGCACTATAGGAGTGTGTTTCTCTCTGTGTGTCGTGTGTGTGTTTCTCCTGTCGGTTGTGCTATAGGAGTGTGTTTCTCTCTGTGTGTCGTGTGTGTGTTTCACCTGTCGGTGGCGCTATAGGATTGTTTCTCTCTGTGTGTCGTGTGTGTGTTTCACCTGTTAGTGGCACTATAGGAGTGTGTTTCTGTCTGTGTGACGAGGAACTCTCTGTGAGTTTAAAAACACTCTCCTCTCCACTTTAAGGTGTTCTTAGGACTGGATCCAGGTGTGTGCTCTAGTGAGCCTCTTGAAGTAATTGCCGCTGTAAACCTCAGATATGTAAATGTCCTGCGATTGTTGGCTTTGTATGTCTGTATAGCTGTAATTGCTGCACCGTGATCTCGCGTATAAAAGCACCGGTTTATCTGCTTTTAAAACCCAATGAAAGAACAACATCTGAGACACCAGCCCTGCAAACGGTAAATCACCCTCGAGTCACTGAGAGAAGAAGAAGACCGGCTGACCTCTGACCTACACACTCACTAGTGCTACACTTACATTTCAACTTCATTATACAGTTAAAAAGTATGTTTTATATAGTATGAATAAGGGTGGAATTCAGATGTACTACATTCGGCATGTTGTCACACACACACTCACTCTGTCACACACACACACACACGCTCAGTCTCTCTCTGTCAGACACTCTCACACAAACACAGACACACACACATTCTCTCACTCACACAAATACACACACACACACACACACACGCTCACTCTCGCACATACACACACCAACACTCTCACACAAACACTCACACAAATACACACACACGCTCACTCTCGCACACTCACTCACACACTCATTCAAACACTCACACACACACACACTCTTCGGTTGTCCATCGAGATCCGATGATGACGTCCACGCCTTTAACGGTGAGATCTTTGATGGCTAAACAGTCCTATCCTGGACCCATAAGCTCTATTGCAGGTGGGGCATATGTATGTGATGATGGTGGTGGTCACATTGGCAGCTATGGCTGCAGTTCTCCTGGCACGCTTCTGCTGTTTTCTGGTTGTCCTCTCCATCTCTAGTGTACAAACCCCCTCTACACATAGCTGTCGCCAGATGGTGCGGTCAGCAGCAACATCCTCCAGATCCTCAGGTCTGATCTTACACTTTCTCAAGGCGTTCTTCATCTGATCTTTATAGCGCTTCTTCGGACCCCCAGCTGAGCGTCGACCATGATGTAACTGGCCATATAGTACTCTGCGGGGCAGACGACATGGGGGCATCCTTATCACATGCCCCAACCACTGCAGTTGGCGCTGGGTAATAATGGCCTCAATACTTCTGCAGTTCGTCTTTTTAAGTATTTCAGTGTGAGGTACATGATTACGCCAGGTAATTCCCAGAATGCGCTGAAGGCAGCTTATGTGGAATTGCTCTAAGGACTTGATGTGACGGCAGTAGGTTACCCATGCTTCACAGCTATAGAGGAGGGTGGTGACACAGACCGCTTGGTATACGGCGACCTTTGTGGAGGGATGAAGGTTCTTATTATGAAAGACTCTGCATCGAAGTCTCCCAAAGGCACCTGATGCCTGTTTAATTCGGCTCTGGATTTCATTGTCGATGCTGCTATCCTCAGAGAGAAAACTCCCCAGATATTTGAAAGATGGCACTACTGACAACTGTTCATCTCCAACAGTGAAGGCAGGAGATGTGGGTGGGACATTGGCACTCCATTGGCAGACCACTTCTGTCTTGGTGGTGTTGACAGTCAGCCCCATCCTGCTGTACGCTCTCACCGCCACAGCAAGGACAGTTTGAAGATCCTCCGGAGTATGGGCCACAAAAGCACAATCGTCTGCATACTGTAGCTCCAGGACCTGCTCTCTGCTGATTTTTGTTGTTGCATGTAGCCTCCTAATGTTAAAGAGGTTGCCATCTAATCTGAAGTCCACTGCCACACCACTGCTGTTTTCAATCTCATTGTGGATAAGCTTGGTGACACACAGGAGGAAGATGTTAAAGAGCACTGGCGCTAACACACACCCCTGCCTCACCCCTGTGCGTACAGGGAACGGCTCAGACTCTTGTCCGCCTACGGTCACCCGAGCAGTCATCCCATCATGGAATTGGCGGAGGATGTTAACAAACTTATCTGGACATCCAAACCTGAGGAGGACATCCCATAAGAGCTCTCTTTGCACAGTGTCGAATGCTTTCGAGAGATCGACAAAGGCCATAAACATGTCCTGATGTTGCTCCCGGCACTTTTCCTGAAGCTGCCAGGCTGTGAAGATCATGTCGATCGTGCTCTTGTTCTTTCTAAACCCACACTGTTATTCTGGCAGCATTGACTCAGTGATGTTGTTAATAAGCCTCTGATGCAGCACTTTGGCCATGACCTTACCACCAACTGAAAGGAGTGATATGCCCCTGCTATTGCCGCATACGGCCTTGTCACCCTTGTTCTTGTAGATGACTACAATGTTTGCATCTCTCCATTGCTGTGGGATGTTCTCATCAGTCCAGGCCTTGGTGATGTACTGGTAGAGGGTGCGCATACATATGTACCCTCCCCTCCTTCAGTAGCTCAGCAGGGATGTTATCAGCATCAGGGGACTTGTTGTTCTTAAGGGATTGGACAGATGATAGAACCTCCTGGAAGGTTGGTGGTAGACTGAGATCGTGGATGGGAGGAAGTTCAGGCAGTTCGTCCAGGATGGTGGGGTCTGCATCAGAGTCCTGATTAAGCAGGGTGTCAAAATGGTCAGCCCACCTCAGTAGGATACTATTCTGGTCCTTCAGAAGTGTTTGACCATCAGCTGTTTTCAGGGAAGTGACACAGCAATTTGTTGGACCGTAGATGGATTTGATAGCATTATAAAAATTATGCATGTCATTTTTATCTGCAAAGGATTGGATTTCATGTGCCTTTTCAGTCCACCACTCATTCTGTATGGCCCGTATATCCTTTTGCACTTTCCCCTGAGCTGCCTGCCAATCCTGTCTAGCCTTAATGGATGAAAGGTTGTCTAATGTTTCCCGGTGTAATTTCCGCATATCCTTAAGCAGGTTGTGGATGATGTCTGAGTTATCGTCAAACCAGTCTTGGTGGTTCTTGCTCTTATAGCCGATGGATTTGGCTGCTGCCTCATAGAGCACAGAGCTAATATAGTTCCACTGTTGTTCAATTGTGTTTTCTGAGCTCAGACAAGTTTCAGGTTCCATAAGCTTCTCAGCTAGGAGACGTCGAAACTCACTTCTTGCTTCTATGTTTCCAAAGCGGCTACAATTTAGCCTCTTATTTTTGGACTTTTGCCGTCGCAAAGGGGAACGCACTTCCATATTGAGCTTGGCCACAATCATACGATGGTCAGTCCAGCACTCTGCACCTCTCATGGCACGAGTGATGAAAACATCCTTGATGTCATTTCTCCTCACCATGATGAAGTCAATCATGTGCCAATGTTTAGAGCGAGGGTGCATCCACGAGGTCTTATATTTTGCCTTCTGCTGGAAGATGGTGTTAGTTATGGTAAGGTTATGCTCAGAGCAAAGAGTAAGTAACCTCATACCATTTGCATTCTCCCTGCCAATGCCATGTCTACCTAGTACTCCACTCCATATCCTGTAGTCCTTTCCCACCCTAGCGTTAAAATCCCCAAGCAAGAGGATCTTATCACTCTTAGGGTTCTGTCGAAGAGTTTCATCCAGTGCTTGATAAAAGCATTCCTTGGCTTCATTTTCAGATGGCAAAGTTGGTGCATAGGCACTGAGAAGTGTGGCATAACGCTTTTTTGCCAGGGGGATACGGAGGGTCATTAGCCTTTCACTAATGCCAATAGGTGTTTCTGTGAGACTTGGTAGAAGCGTCATTTTGATGGCCAGTCCTACTCCATAAAGATGTTTTCCACCTGGGGGGAAACCTTTCCAGAAGAAGGTATAGCCCGTTCCTTCCTCTGTTAGAGATCCTTCATCCAGAAGCCTAGTCTCACTCAGGGCAGCAATGTCGATGTTGTAGCGGCTCAGCTCAGCAGCGATCAGGGCTGTTCTCCTGTGTGGTCTGTCAGAGATGCCATGCGAGTCCAGGAGAGTCCTTACATTCCATGTTGCCAATTTTATATTGTATTGTTTCTTATTTCGACCGCAGTAGTGGAATAACCCGATAGGCGGTTCAACCGATATCCAGGTAAATGGTTGAATGGGCAATTTTTAGGCCACATTTTCTAGGCCCTTCCCCAATGAGGTAGAGCAGTGCGGTCTCTAAATAGGGCTGCTCCGTCGCACAGGGGTCTGCCGAAACACCTGCCATTCAGTCCCAGTTGATAGCGACCAAATACCCTGTGCCGCTGCCGTGCAGGGCTCTGACTAAGAGCTCCCAGTCTATTCAAACCTGCCCCCGTCGTCAGATTCCCCATCGCCGTCAGACTTTTAACCATATGTAAGGTCCAGGTATTGTCACCGTGGTCAGAGGTGGAGACCTGCACAAGGAAGGTTTTAAAGTGCCAAAGGAGGTGCGCCATCCCCAGTAGCACTATCTTCACCATGATGAGGTAAGTCCCGATGGCAAGGGTAGTCCCAGGACAACCGGTCCCCCATCTTGGCTGCAGGAGGCTGCCGGGTCCTTCGTCTGTTAAGGCCCGCCTATTGCACACCTCCAGCGCATTGCTTTTCTGTCAGGGTATGCTCCCTTAGCCTTATCTCAACAGACTACCCACAAGGCAGTGGGGCTATTTTCCCATAGCTGGGACAGTGGTTGACGGGCGCCAGGGCATTGTCCACACAGTGGTGGGCCTGCAAAGCAATGCCTCTGGGGCCCACTTCTGCTCCGAGATCCCCTGTAGTTTAGCCTGGGACCGTATGATACCCAGTTTCCGTGTGTGGCCCCTAGGAGGCACTACAGGAGTCTTGGTGGTGGAGAGGCTCTGTACTGGCAGAAGGAGGCTTACGCACTCGGCTCCTTTTTTCACCCTCTATCAAGAAGGCTAGCCAGCGGCAACAGCTGTAAGCAGAGAGTAACAAGCAGAGAGCACAGCATAGCATGTACTAACTACCAGCACCACTATACTACTGCACTAGACGCTTCACACACACACCCTGTGTATAAATACACACACACACACACACACACACACACACGATGGTGACGAAGGTTTTCCAATGTTCTGTTCTCTGTTTAACGGCACAGACACTGAACGCCCGTGAATCATAGCGATGAAAACACTAAGTGTGTGTGTGTGTGTGGTCGAAATGCTGCTGTAATAAAACCCAAGCGTCTCAGCGCTCTCTCTCCTCTGAGCTCCTCGTCAAGAGAAGAAAACCTTCACAAAGTGATGATAAACTCCTCTGATGAGAATTTTTATTAAATAATGAATTGCACTGTAACTTTAAGGACTCAAATCATCCTCTATTGACTAAAATTAGACTGATAAGAAATATAAATATGGATATTTTTATGCACTTTTTTGGGCTTCAAAATCTCAGGTACCATTGACTCCCATTATAGCTTGGAAAAGCCAGAATATTTCTTAATATAACTCTGATTGTGTTCGTCTGACAGAAGCAAGTCATATACACCGGATGGTTTCAGGGCGAATAAACTAAAGGATAATTATAATTTTTGAGTGAAATAACCCAACAAGAGTGAACCTCAGGAAAATACTGATAGAAAAGTGTATGATATGAGCCCATTAACTGTTCATACCCGACTCTATCTGTCATGAAAACGCTGACGCAGTGTGTGTGTGCGAATAAACGCTGAACTGACTGACAGCACATTTACATTACGGGAATTACCTGCGTCTGCAGAGACACGAACACACGCTTCTCGAGATAATCACACTAATGGATGAATGTTTTCGACAGCCGCGCTTTCCCACACACTGAAATAAGTGCATTCAGTGTGATTTCAGAGAGGCGACCATATATATGTAGGGTCTGGACCATTCAGACACACACTAATTATTCATATTCACTACATTTAATCAATATAAAGGTCTATGAAACTCTCCCCCAAAACTAACCTCACAAATGAAGTTACTTTGTCAGCCGGGTGTCCGGTTACAGAACACTTTAAGACTGATAACAGACTTTTACGACCTCAAAGGAATGTGGCCATATGCGCCACAAGAGAGAGAGACAATCTTTAATTAAATAAACTTTGCGGTATTACTCTGATCTATGAAGGAACATGCCTCACAGAAACTGTGATGATTTACTGTCTCGTGTACTATTAGGTATAACAACATGGTATGTTGGCCTCTTGGCCCCCCCTCCCCCTCCATGGGGGCCAAGAGGCCTTCCAGCAGGCCTGGATCCCAACCAGATCCGGCCTCATGAAAAGAGAGGAGACTCTCTCACAAAGAACCAAAGACAATCTCAGGAGTTTTGGAACAAAGACTCCAACCAACAACGACTCCAATCACCCATCCTTCCGACTTCCTCACTTCTCCTGGGTGCTCGGCGTGGCCTCAACAGAGTCCCAGGCCTTGATCAAACCAATCATGCGTTCCTGGAGAAAGAGAACGCTCAACCAACTTCCACTTGACACTGCCGGAACCATCAACGAATTAAATTATCAACAACTGTTCAAGAATTGTTCCCATTACAAATGCAAGTATTCAATTCAATGAAATGTGAAAATGAAATGAAATTCTGATGGTTCTTCTCATAGACCCTCTTCCGGTTTCCAATTTCATCCTATCACTAACCTATTTATGTATTCATGTCTGTATGTTGTTTAGTTTATTTATATTCATATAAATATCTATATTTAGTTAATAAAACTTGTACATAATATGTATTTGGTTCTGCTTTGTTTCCAATACAATGTCACTTTATGATCACGGTTTTTGCTACTGGCTCAACGTGCGGTACATGCGAAGAAATAATTATTCTTCTGTGGCCATTGAAGATAGCCTTTTCTTAGAATAAATTAATAATCAAAAGAGTTTGTTGGACGAACTGATTAATTGATTGTAATATTAATTCAGCCACATCAAGTTAATCCAATTAACTGACCCAAATTTTTATAATTAATAATAACAAGTTATTATTGATTATTAATATTTCCAAAAAGCTGAGTTCCTTACATATACATATATATATATATATACAGAGAAGAGAGAGAGAGAGAGAGAGAGAGAGAGAGAGAGAGAGAGAGAGAGAGAGAGAGAGAGAGAGGACGTTAGAGGGACATTTTAAACAAAATTTGAAATACTTTGCTCTAACTTCACAAAATTAAACAATAAAACACAACTTCAACATTTATTAGATAAAAAAAGAGATTGTATCCTACTAGCAGTGAGATATAATGATGCCTGTCACTAAAAAAGGGAGGAGGCGACTAATCAGTGATGCGCTCACAAACTCTCACACACACATACACACACACAGATAATCACACACTCACTCTTACGCACACACACACACACACACACACACACACACACACACACACACACACACACACGCACACAAATAATCACACTCACTCTTACTCACACTCACACTCTCTCACACGCACACACACACACACAACACACACAAATTCTAAATTGTTCATAGAATTCTAAAATGTTGATTAATCGCTCACAAACTCTCACACACACTTACACACACAGATAATCACACTCACTCTCACTCACTCTCACACACACACACACACACACACACACACAGATAA
>JAPDVR010000006.1:2636341-2671341 GCA_026230005.1 Gila orcuttii
GAATCTCAAGAGATTCTGTGTGTGTGTGTGTGTGTGTGTGTGTGTAAATTCGTGAGGGTGTGTAGAGTCTCGAACTGCTGCTGTTTGAGTTACACATCAGATTAAACACACTCTCCTGATGTTCTTCCAGTAACAGAAGCTTTACAGCAGCGAAGGAAACCAATTCACCGTTTATCTGATCAAACACGAGGCTTTATTAGCGGACAGCACAACGGAGAAAGTCAGTGGAGCATTAAACTGTGTTTCATTACTAATTTAGACAAAGAGCTCGAAACAACACACACACACAGCAGAAGAAGCGAATGAAACGACTCTGTGTCTTCTTACTGTATTCTGATCCACACAGGACATGAATATTAATGAGGGAGCTCATGATTGACAGCTGGTAACCTAGCAACTCACTCAAACATTCTAAAAGTGACATCGCTGCACGAACTGGTTCTTTAAGACTCATTTGAATCTGAAAGCAGGAGAAATAAAAATAAGTGCATAAGGAAAAAATAAAGTGCAAGGGCCTTTTAAATGCACTCATCTGTAAGAAAATTTATTTTATTGCACATATCCTGGATATTTAATATTAGCCTATAATCTGTGTTTCCTCCAGGCTTCAGGGAATCACGTGAAGGATGAAATCGTCTTCATCCGTATCTCTCAGACTGAGCAGAAATAAAGCTGAAGAAAGGCCAGACAGCTTTATGTGATTGTTGTGAATCGTGTCCCTCCTTCAGTGTTTTATGAGGGTTTTTTGCCCATTTTATCATCTTGAGGACAATTCAAACGCTAAGAAAAGCACAATAGTGCAATAATAATACAACCGAACCGCCGCTTAAAATGCTTTACAGACGGGAAAATAGAATAAACTAAATAAAAAAACAACATGGGGTTTTGCTTTAGGCTCCAGACGGGAAAACATTGTGATATAATCTGGAATCAGTTCCCAAATAAGCTTAATTCTATTCCAGTGAAAACCCGGAGCATCCGTGGAGTTTGTGGCGGATCGGGCCTGAAGGAAAGTCTTCATAAGCTTTATAACGTCATATTAAAGGTCAGAGGACAGCGTTTCCAGAACATTAGCGTAGCGAGAGCCGGCGGGATTATTCTCCATCTCTCCGTGTTTATGGAGCGTTCGGCCGGGATCAAAGGGATTTTAATCAGTGTGTTCATATGCAGATGATGATGATAACCTGTAAATCCTCATTAATGAACTTCCCAAAAACACACTGTCCATTCACAGATGCCAATTTTATATCACGCAATTCTGACTTTATAAATTATTCTGATGAGTTTAAGTAACGGTCAAACATGATTTCTTGATCATATATTGTTTTTTTTTGTTTTTTTTTCAACCTTTTTAATGATTTTTTTTTGGACGGTTACAGTTTGTATGGTATGAATTGCTTTTGAATATATATTTAACCTAGTAAATTTTTAACACAAAACAAGGAACTACAAAACCAAATACAAATGACTTTCAGCAGACGTAAAGGAAACAGAAGTTCAGGAAAATGTCAGACGTGGCCGAGCCTCATAAACATTAGTCACAGTCACTTCAGAGAGAGAGAGAGAGAGAGAGAGAGAGAGAGAGAGAGAGAGCGAGAGAGCGAGAAATTAATCACAAAGCCTTTCTCTGAATAGCAAAACTTTACTTCTTCCATTACACTACTGTCCCACTCTTGAGTATTTCCCTGTCATATCTGCTCAGATAAGTCTGTGTGAGTGTGTGCGGGTGTGTGTTTGAGTGTGCGTTAGTGTGTGTGTGCGTACATGTGTGTGTGTGTTTATGTGAGTGTGGGTGTATGAGTGTGTGTGCGTGCGTGTATGAGTGTGTGCGTACGTGTGAGTGTGGGTGCATGAGTGTGGGTGTGTATGTGAGTGGGTGCGTATGTGAGTGTGTGTGTGTGCGCGTGCGTGCATGTGTGTGTGTGTTTGAGTGTGTGAGTGCGTGCGTGTGTGTGTGTGTGAATGTGTGTGCGTGCGTGCGTGTGCGTGCATGCATGTGTGTGTGTGAGTGTGCATATGTGTGTGAGAGTGTGTGTGTGTGTGTTTCTCAGGTTTATAAGCAGAGCTCCTGAGATCTCCTCACGCCGCTGTATCTGATATGAGTGGAAACACACCGTCCTGCTCATGGATTTGATGGTGTGTTTGGCAGTCATGTGACACTAAACTCCTCCACAGAGAAGTCAGTGAGCCGAAGAGATGTAGTTCTCCAGGACACAACACACAGACCCAGAACACCCGCAGTCATGTGACACAGCTGATACACATACAGGATTATTCAAATAGCATATTATCACATGACCTCATGATGTTGTATCTTTAATTCAGCAAGAGCCGTCCTAAAATATGTTCTAGTTTTGACAGGCGAATAAAATAAAAAAATGTGTAAAGAAATGTAAAAAATTGCATCTGATTTTACATTGATTGTCACCCTGGAAATGATGCAGGTTTTAGCATTATTGAGATACTATTATAGGTTTTTGTTAATATTTTGAATTAGAACTACAATCCCATGAAGCACTGTGAATGACAAAAAATGTAAAAAAAAATATGGTGATATATAAAACTATTAATTTAAAAGTGATCATATACAAAGAAACAATATATTTTAAGTTTACTACAAACATTTAAGCATTTTGAGCATCTAACAGCATGGCGAGAGATTCGTGGTGCATCATGGGAGTGGGCGGAGCTGTTTTGGCACAGTTTGTTTGCCTGACTCTCTAATTAATGGAATTTTCTGAACAGCATCATGGGTAATGTAGTTTTTCAACACGTATTATGCCGTTAAACAATTCTTTGAAAAAATACGTTAATAATGGGAACTGATGGCTTCAACAAAAGCATAAACCATCGATTAACAACCTCGTAGTTCACAGTACATTTATCTTTAAAGGTTTAAAAGTTATAATTTCCCTACACTCTTAAAAATAAAGGTTCTTTAGCTATTGCATTGATGGTTCCATCAAGAACCTTTAACATCCACAAAACCTTTCCAATCCACAAAAGCTGGAAAAATTTACTTTAGATTTTGGACAATTGTATCTTTATTTTTAAGAGTGTATGGAGAAAATAAATGGTATTTTATAATTTGACTGTTGCACTCAATACTACAGGGTTTGTACAGATGCTGTAAAATCAAATTCCAGAACTTTAAAGCCTTTTCAAGCACTTCCTTTTTTTTTCACATATCAAACAATATCCTTTTTTAGAATTTTAAAGATTATAAAAAACGATATTTGTTTGATAAAAGATAATCGTTTTTTATAATCTTTAAAATAAAAAAAAAGGTAAATAGATAAATATGAACTAATAAAACGGTATATAAAATTGTACAAATAAAGTGCAGCACATGCGATGACCGAGGTAACTTTAACTATTGAAAGAATACTATGACAAAGAAATTGCTTTCCTTATTCAAACTGATTTTTTCTCCCATGAATATGATTGATAAAAATGAAAGCTCTCTTATACTTACATACACTATTTATGAGCAATATCACACTCATTGCATGCAAAATGCCTCTATATCTATATTAGACAAGCTGCAGCGTTCATTTTGTGTGAAAAGATTGTTTTATCAATAAAATGTAAAATAAATTTCTTATATTTCTTTATATAGTCTTTAAATAATTCAAGCACTTTTTCAAAGTACTTCTTCATAAAAATTTATGTTTTCAAGGACTTAAATTTCAAAAAGTACGAATCCGGATACGAAGACACTTTGTTTGAACTAAATTAGAATTAGACTGCAATTATACAGCACAGCAGCTCACTAGTGTTTGGGACAGAGCCCAGAATCAGACATGTGTGAAAGGTTTCCGGTGTGTGTGTGTGTTCCTGTAGCCGGAGGCTCTCATTATCCGAGAGCTAGACACGACCTGGAGCAAAACAAACAGACAGCATTGCATTGTTCTTCATTTTAAGGAAGCCAATTGGGAAATGATGAAGTACTCAGCACCGTCTCCTCATCACAGCGACAAACAAGATGCCGTTACAGCTCACAACAAAGACGAGTGCATTAAAAACGTCTGGGCAAATAAAATGTGGCTCCGCGGGGAGGAATCAATAGCACAATACAGAGGCACCTTTATATGCGTTCCACCTCGGCCACACGTACAAAAGATAATCAATTCTCAGCTAGCGTTCGGACTGCGAAAGGCCGAAAGGTAATATTCACTCCTGCACTGGAAATCTGTTCATTTATCATTCCCTCTGTAATGCTCCGCCTGGGCTCATGGCTGTCAGATATGTTTTACCCAGAAGGCTTTTAAAGCACTCGCTCTCTGATTACTAACTTCACTTCTCAGCACTCAAACTTCAGTGGACGCAGAAACCTATTGATATGTTGATTACAGAGGGAAAGACCTGCTAGAGAAAAACAGCAAGAAATATTCTGGGTTTAAACAGTTGGAGAAAAGTAAACTTGTTTCCTCCACGAAATAAAATAAATAACTAAAAAGGTTGCTTTTCATCTTTCAATTCTGACTAGTTTTCCTCACAATTTTGAGAAAAAAAACCCCAGAATAGCAAGATATAAACTCAAAATTTCAATCTTGAGTCTAAATCTAGCAATTCTGAGAGGTAAAGTCTGAATTGCAGGTGTTAATGTGTAACTGCGAGATATAGTCAGAATTTTTTCAAATCATTTTATTCTGTGGTGGAAAAAAAATGTAAACTCAGAATTCCGAGGAAAAAAAAGTCAGAACTACGAGATGTAAACTCTTAAAAAAGAATTAAAAGATGTTAAAGAATTCAGAGAAAAAGGTCAGAATTTTAAACCGTAAACTCAGAATTCCGAGAAAAAAGTCAAAATTCCGAGATGTGACCTCAGAATTCCGAGAAAAAAAGTCTGAGTTGTGAGATGTAAACTCAGAATTCAGAGAAAAGGTCAGAATTGTGTGATAAAAAGCACTGCAATTACCGTTTATATTTTTTTAATCTGTGGATTTAACAAGCTTCCATTGAAAAGAAATGAACTTTTCTAATATCATTCTCACTTGATTTGAAACATCTAGCCGGTCTGATAAGAGTGAAATAAAGGTCGGATATTGCATGCATCTCTATCCCAGCGCAGGATCTGACACACGAGGGACCTTCTCTCTCTGGACCTCTGAATCATTCACATTAATTGTCTCAAACTCAATATATGCCCTTTCTTGTGCGTTTCCCTGAACATTCATCGCTCTGACAGCAGAATGATTGTTATTTCTATCTCAGATGTGCAGATGTAGCAGAACTGGGAACAGAATAAAGGCTAGAAAAGCTCCCTTTCTCGACTGCTGCCAAACTATACACTGAGGCTCTCGATTCCAGCGAAAACACAAAGATCCAAGACTTCACTTCCCATTGTTAGGGGGTAACAGCTCACTGACCCAGGACCAGATATGATGAAAGAAGACCAGGAGTCGAGAGGTTCAATCAAATAGAGAAAAGGCCAGAATCTACCTTACACAAAATCTCACACCAGTTATACCATTTACAAGGGCGTGAATTATCATTGCTTACAGGTTAGCTACTTCTGATTGGCTAAGAGTACATAAAATCAAAAACACATCTTCACACATGGATAGATAGGAGAGTATGCCGCCATTAGTCAAGATAGTGGTCGTACGATTCCTAGATCTTCCTGACCGTGGAGGTCATGGAAAGGCATCTCTGGGTCTGTTGTTGCATACCAGAGTGTTCCATAACTCCTATACAGCACCTATAGGTGCTTTCCTATTTAGCACCTAAACTTTGGAACAGTCTTCCTAACATTTTTCGGGAAGCAGACACACTCTGTCAGTTTAAATCTAGATTAAAAACACATCTCTTCAAGCTGACATTCACATAGAACACTATACATTCCTATTATTCAAATCAGTTAAATGATTATTAGGCTACATAAATTAGGTCAGCCGGAACCGGGGACACTTCCTATAACACCTGATGTACTCGCTACATCATAAAAAGAATGGCATCTACGCTAATTTTAGTCTTTCTGTTTATTCCGAGGGTTACTGTAATCAGCCGGATACAGGCCGAATCCAGATCAGATAGTGGACCTGCGCCTGGACACGACCACAACGCATGATGTAATCAGCCGGATACAGGCCGAATCCAGATCAGATGGTAGACCTGCGCCTGGACACGACCACAACGCATGATGTAATCAGCCGGATTCGGGCCGTATCCAGATCAGATGGTGGACCTGCGCCTGGACACGACCACAACGCATAATGTAATCAGCCGGATACGGGCCGAATCCAGATCAGATGGTGGACCTGCGCCTGGACACGACCACAACGCATGATGTAATCAGCCGGATACGGGCCGTATCTAGATCAGATGGTGGACCTGCGCCTAGACACGACCACAACGCATGATGTAATTAGCCGGATCCTGGCCATATCCAGATCAGATGGTGGACCTGCGCCTGGACACGACCACAACGCATGATGTAATCAGCCGGATACATGCCGTATCCAGATCAGATGGTGGACCTGCGCCTAGACACAACCACAACGCATGATGTAATCAGCCGGATCCAGGCCGTATCCAGATCAGATGGTGGACCTGCGCCTAGACACGACCACAACGCATGATGTAATCAGCCGGACCCGGGCCGTATCCAGATCAGATGGTGGACCTGCGCCTATACACGACCACAACGCATGATGTAATCAGCCGGATCCGGGCCGTATCCAGACCAGATGGAGGACCTGCGCCTAGACACGACCACAACGCATGATGGAATTTAGACGGATCCGGGCCGTATCCAGATCAGATGGTGGACCTGCGCCTAGACACGACCACAACGCATGATGTACTCAGCCGGATCCGGGCCGTATCCAGATCAGATGGTGGACCTGCGCCTATACACGACCACAACACATGATGTAATCAGCCAGATCCGGGCCGTATCCAGATCAGATGGTGGACCTGCGCCTAGACACGACCACAACGCATGATGTAATCAGACGGATCTGGGCCGTATCCAGATCAGATGGTGGACCTGCGCCTAGACACGACCACAACGCATGATGTAATCAGACGGATCCAGGCCATATCCAGATCAGATGGTGGACCTGCACCTAGACACGACCACAACGCATAATGTAATCAGACGGATCCGGGCCGGATCCAGATCAGATGGTGGACCTGCGCCTAGACACGACCACAACACATCCCTGAAGTGACAGCAGAGCTTGAGTCCACTAGACTCTCCCCTGTGAAGGCCTCATCGACACGACAGCCATCGGCACTGATCCTCAACAAACTCGTCTCCGTACGCGCGTGATGACTCCGATCTTCAACCAGATGAACTGCATAATTTAATGTTCCGTTCCAATCTGACCTGTAATGCTGCCTGAATCATAATCATACACTGTTCGTTCGTTGGTCAGATGAGAACTGCCCCCCGACTGAGCCTGGGTTCTCCCAAGTTTTTTTTCTCCATTCTGTCACTGATGGAGTTTTGGTTCCTTCACTGTCACCTTTTTTGCCTTTGTCGCCATTGGCTTTTGGCTTGCTTAGTTGGGGACATTTAATTTTATATTTAACAATATTATTACAACATTATTTTCCTGTTCTCTCTGTAAAGCTGCTTTGAAACAATCTGCATTGTAAAAAGTGCTATATAAATAAAGTCGACTTGACCTGCACAGAACATCCAACGCACACACAAAGCACTATAGAATCACAGTTTCCTCAGAATTGGAGAGAGCCTGAGTATCAGGACAACTACCCAAAACATCCTGATAACACATTCCCCCCTCAGGGAGAAATACAGATAAGGTCTTTAGTCATTAGAGAACTACACATAAAACGCATACAATTCAGTAACTCAAATCAGGTGAGTCACGTAGAATTTGACCCCTGGTCAGCTAGAACAGATATATAGTCCACACATGGTGAGGATCTTTTCCAGACCCGAACTCTTCTGAGAGATGTTTTCCACTCCAGAGAGCCTGTTCTTTCAGGTCAACAGAGATTAGTCACAGACATCAGAGTGCACCTAAAGAAGCTGGTTAAACACTCACAGCAACATGTGGTTAAAAGTGTAAGACTTGAAAACTGGAAGAGAGCACAACTCTCTGAGAGAACAAAGGAAATCAACATTTAAACTACCGTAAAACTTCAAATAATAGCCCGGGCTTTTATTTTCCCAAATCGACGAACTGCACCGGCTTGTATTTGAGACAGGCATCTATATGAGACAGGCCTTTATAATTTAGTGTTGAGATGTTGTTCCTAGAGTCTCTAATCTCTAAAAATCTCCAAATGCTCCATGTGAAACTGCGGTCTTCCAACCTTTTACTATCGTGACAATTGATTTTGATTAATATGCGCGAGGGAGAGAGAGCAAGACAGCGCTCGTGTTGTTTGAGCGCGCGCGGCCGGGGCTCTCTCTTTCTGCTCGTGCGCCCTGTGAAGCGCAGCAGTCATTCTATTACATCACTCACCGATCAAAAAAGACTTTGGCGGGACACAAATTTGCTTTGGCGGCCGCCAAAAAGCGGACGATCTGACGGGTTTTAGAAGATTAAATACAACCCGAAACTAAAAAAGAGACCCGGCCTCTATTTGAGACCGGTCTTTATTTACCCAAACCTGTCGCCACACCAGGCGTGTAAAAGAGACAGGCGTCTATTTGGGACTCGGCTATTATTTGAAGTTTTATGGTAAACTATCATCCCTGAGTCAGTCACCTCCCCATGTTGTCCATCTCTCATGCTGAAATCACCTGAAATTCACCCAAGAATCTATATAGTTTAATGTGAATAATTATGATACTGTATTACTGTAGTATTACACTAATAATACTGTACAATAATACTGTAGTATTACACATGTTTGATATCATGACCGGTGTAAAGGTCTCATTCCCAAAGAAGTAAACCAAAAGGTAATAAGGTATTTAAGAGTTTAGGGATAATTCACACACAAAGGAGGGTGTTTCTTCCAGGAAAATGGCCTCATGCTCTCAGAAGGTGTAAACTCAATTCAAATTCCCATTGTTAGCAAATGGTTACATGTACATCAACTTCTGCCCCCAGTAAGTCTGGGACGGTGATTAATGTAAACGCCCACTGTGAACTCATGTTTACATTTGAGAAGAGGTTTCTGGGGTGGGGATGGCGCAGTGGATAAGACGCATGCCTTTGGTGTGAGAGACCCGGGTTCGAATCCACTGTTAGACACCAATGTGTCCCTGAGCAAGACACTTAACCCCTAATTGCTCCAGAGGCGTGCGACCTCTGAAATATAGCAATTGTAAGTCGCTTTGGATAAAAGCGTCAGCTAAATGAATAAATGTAAATGTAAATGTAAATGCCTTGGTCTGTCTATATAATGAAATGCAACAAGAGGCTTGGCGCGATTCTGTAACCCAGACTAGCCCGTGATGCGAAGTGTAAGCAAAACACTTCATTATGTCAGGTAAATGTATCACGCCAATTGCATAATCAGTTCAAAGATAATAGATACAAACATCAAATGCTCTAGAATAAAGAGAGAAGGAATATTTACTATTTGTTTCTACTATTTACTATTGCCTGCACTGTCAAACCTCTGCAACTGATCCAGATGCTGCAGCGAGAGTGTCTTTATCGAGCCGAAGAGACACACGTGTGAACACGTATTTTTGTTTGTGAAATGTTATTGAAAAATGACACATTTTTTGCTCTTTTTTGTTTTTTTTATAGGTAGTAAAGTGGGATATTTTATGGTGTTTCTCTCACACACACAAAAAAAGTCCTCTCTTCACAAAACTGCACTGGTTCCCAGTTGCCGTTCGCATCAAATTCAAGTCACTGACGTTAGCCTACAGAACAACCACTGGCTCTGCTCCCTCCTACCTAAACTCATTACTTCAGACACACGTGCCATCCAGAAACTTGTGTTATCATCTCAAAGAGGCACTAAATCTGTTTCTCGGACCTTCACCTGGACTGTTCCCCATCCCCGCTGGAGGAATGAACACGAATTGAGCATCTGGAGCGAGTTAAGTCAATGTAAAGACGCGCTTGACGCTCGCCTCGTTCGCGCGAAAGAGGTGAATTGAGCATCTGGCGAGATAAGCGCAAGTGATTTTATTTGGTGCTTTTTGAGCATTCCCGCGTTTGAAGCGAATTCGCGTCTGACGCCCAGTTGAAAAATCAGAACTTTGGCGCTGTTCGCGCTGCGCTAACCAATCAGGAGCCTGCTTGCTGCTGTCACGTGGTGAAGTGACTGGGATAGAGCGCCTGTAGTTGGTGTCCTGGAGGGTGATCCTCGCTCCGATGCAGGACAACAGGTCATCAAACTGGGTGCGGGATAAAGTACCGCTGGTACTTCCGTCATCCAGGTGCAGCTCCCGGAGCAAGTGGTGAAACTCGCCACACTGGGAAGGCCTCCGGAGGGTCTGGTGGACCCGAGTACGGCGACGATGACCCCTACACACCGCTGTTCTGCTCTCCAGAGAAAATACAGAGCGGTGACTCTCGATGAATGCTCGATCAACATCAGCCATCTTGCAAACAGAGAACGCGCTAGCACTTGCCCCTCCCACAAGAAGCGAATTTCGCCTCGAACGCGCGTCTATTTCGCTTCAAACGCTCGCTTTGTACGCGCCAGTGGATTCAAAATGTTCAAGCGTCCAACTAGATGCGATAGAAGCGGATTTGACACTCAATTCGCGTTCGGTGTGAACACAGCCAACCAGAGCGGCTCAGTCCGTGGCCATTTTCAAGAAACGGCTGAAGCACTTAATCCAGTAATATTAAACTTTCTCTTCTATTTATAAAAATTTATTAAAAAAATGACATGTACTGCGTTAGATTAAACTGGGAAGGGTCATAGCACTTGCATATTGTTGTCCTACTGTTAGTTTCACTGCTTCTATTGTTCTCATTTGAAAGTCGCTTTGGAGAAAAGCGTCTGCTAAATGAATAAATGTAAATTTATGTAAAATGTAAATCTATCTATCTATCTGATATACGCATGCGCGTGCGGTGTTTGTTTGTGTTTGGAGCTCCGTCGAATTGATTCATTAATCCTTGATTTTCTTCTTTACCACTCATTTATAAACAAGTACTTTCTATTTTTATATCGTGTGAACTTATCATCGATACTATTCCCTATAAAAAACAATCGGATTGCTTTGATATCGCTACTTAGATCCAACTTTGCGAATCCCAGCTACTAGCCTTTTAGCCCGCTAGCATTTCACGCGTGGCCTCGCGCCAATCGACCGTCGGATTTTACACCCGTTTCACTGAAAGGATACGGGTTATATCCAGGATTTCAGTCCTAAATTAGTAGTGATATTGGTAGTATCACTACTAATTTACTGTTCATCTGTTATAATGGCGAATATATCGGATGTGTGTCTAACGCTACCTCTGAGTGCAGGTGAGGACACATTCGAGCTGCATTCGGTGCTGTTGGAGCTGGAGTCCGTGGAGAAGCAGATCCGTGGTCTGCTAGAGAGGCAAGCCGAGCTGCGAGATCGGCGATCAGCGCTTGAAACATCACGCGCCGATGCTCACAAGTCAGTGGTTAGTAACTTTTTGACTCCGACTTCGTCTACTCCGTGCGTTTCTCTGCCCAGGAGGACGCGATCATCTCTGGCTTCATTCACTCCGGCACCGACACAAAGCCATGGACCCTGGGTGATCCCTCAGCGGAAGACACGAGCCAGGACCAGACCAAGAACCTCTCCACCCCTCCCGGTCTTCGAGATCTCCACCCGGAACCGCCTCTTCGCGAGTCGGAACGTGACGACGCCGTGATCATCGGCAGTTCCATCGTCCGTCATGTCCGCGCTACCTCAGGTAAGGGTAATGTGCGCACTCACTGCTTTCCTGGTGCTCGTGTTCTAGATGTCGCTGCACATGTTCCCGAGATCCTGAACGGTGACGAGCGCGTCGGAGCTGTGGTGCTGCACGCGGGAACGAACGACATCCGGCTGCGGCAGACGGAGGTTCTGAAGAAGGACTACAGGAGCCTGATCGAGACGGTACGCAGCACAGCGCCTGAGGCAACGATCATCGTGTCTGGACCGCTTCCCACGTACCGACTAGGACAAGAAAGGTTCAGTAGACTATTTGCTCTAAATGAATGGTTAATATCATGGTGTAATGAACAGAAACTGCTCTTTGTAAATAATTGGAATCTGTTCTGGGAGCGACCTAGGCTCTACCGTGCTGATGGCCTGCACCCCAGCAGAATCGGAGCGGCTGTGCTGTCGGACAACATCTCCAAGACGTTACACACCATCTGACTAGTAAGTCAAAGTCCAAATCACAATCTCTGCTGTCCCAACTTAATTGATACAAGTAGTGTAGAACATTATATAGAAACTGTGTCTATTCCTCGTCTAGTGAGGCCAAACAATAAATCTAGTTTAGGATCTAGGAAAAATCTTATTGTAATTAAACCAGAAAATCTAAATCTCAGTGAACAAAAAGAATTTCTAAAACTAGGTCTTCTAAACATTAGATCGCTCACACCTAAGGCGGTTATTGTAAATGAAATGGTCACAGATAATAATTTCGATGTTCTGTGCCTTACTGAAACCTGGCTTAAACCAAATGATTATTTCGGTCTAAATGAGTCTACTCCGCCAGGATACTGTTATAAGCATGAGCCCCGTCCGATCGGTCGTGGCGGCGGTGTTGCAACAATCTATAGAGATATCCTTAATGTTACTCAGAAAACAGGTCACAGGTTTAATTCGTTCGAAGTACTTGTGCTAAATGTTACGCTCTTAGATGTAAGAAAGAAATCCCTATTATCTCTAGCCTTGGCGACCGTATATAGACCTCCAGGGCCCTATGCTGATTTCCTAAAAGAGTTTGCAGACTTTCTCTCAGATCTATTGGTCAATGCCGATAAAGCAATAATTGTTGGAGATTTTAACATACACGTAGATAACACAAATGATGCGTTAGGGGCTGCGTTTACAGATTTATTAAACTCATTTGGGGTCAAGCAAAACGTCAGTGGTCCCACTCATCGTCTAAATCATACACTAGATTTAATTATATCATATGGAACCAATACAACCGATATAGATATTATAGCGCAAAGTGACGATCTCACTGATCATTGTATGGTAACGTGCATATTACGTACTGCTGAAATTTGCCATGTTGCGCCACGTTATCGACCAGGCAGAACAATCGTTCCAACCACTATAGATAGATTCACAAATAGCTTACCTGATCTATCTCAGCTGCTCAGTGAACCCCAACAAACAGATGAACTAGAGGAAATGACTAGCAGTTTGAGCACCATTTTCTCTAGTACATTAGATATTGTTGCACCAATTAGATTAAAAAAAGGTTAGAGAAAACTAAAGCACCATGGTACAATAGTACTACACATGTTATCAAGAGAGAAACTCGTAACTTAGAGCGTAAATGGAAACAAACTAATTTAGAAGTCTTTAGAATCGCGTGGAAAGACAGTATGTCATGTTATAAAAAGGCTCTAAAAGCAGCCAGGGCTGAGCATCTCCGCAAACTAATAGAAAATAACCAAAATAATCCAAGGTTTTTATTTAACACCGTGGCTAGACTAACAAATAAACAGACATCACCAGAGCAAAATATTCCGTTACAGTATAGTTGTAATGATTTTATGAATTACTTCAATGAGAAAATAGAAAGCATCCGAAATACAATTGTAAATGTACAATCCTCTATGGTGTCTTATGATTCAGCCTCAATTATCGCCCCTTAAGAACAACTACACCGCTTTACAACTATAGGACAGGAAGAGCTAAATAAACTTATCTTTGCAGCGAAACCAACAACATGTTTATTAGACCCAATACCCACTAAACTACTGAAAGAAGTGTTACCTGTAGTGGAAGAGCCTCTTCTCAATATTATTAACTCGTCTTTATCTTTAGGTCATGTTCCAAAAATATTTAAGCTGGCAGTAATAAAACCTCTTATTAAGAAACCGCAATTAGATCAAAATTACTTAGCAAATTACAGACCCATTTCAAATCTTCCATTTATATCTAAAATACTAGAAAAAATTGTGTCCGCTCAATTGTGCTCTTTCTTCCAAGAAAATGATATCTATGAAAAATTTCAGTCAGGATTCAGACCGCATCATAGCACAGAAACTGCGCTAGTTAAAATTACAAATGATTTACTTTTAGCTTCTGACCAAGGCTGTATCTCAAGACTAGTTCTACTCGATCTTAGTGCTGCGTTCGACACTATAGATCATAAAATACTCTTGGATCGACTACAAAACTACACTGGTGTTCAGGGACAGGCATTAAGCTGGTTTAGATCGTACTTATCAGACCGTTACCATTTTGTCTGTTTAAATGGTGAAAAATCGAAGATAACGTCAGTAGACTATGGAGTGCCGCAAGGATCGGTGTTAGGCCCTCTGCTATTCTCAATATATATGCTGCCACTGGGTAATATTATAAGAAAACATGGAATTAATTTCCACTGTTATGCTGATGACACTCAATTATATATTTCATCAAGACCAGATGAAAACACTAACTTATCTAAATTGACAGAGTGTCTTAAAGATATAAAATGCTGGATGACGTGTAATTTCCTGCTATTAAATTCAGATAAAACGGAGGTATTACTTATTGGTCCAAAAAACTACCCACAAAACCTCGTACAATACAACTTTAATTTAGAAGGATGTCCAGTTACTTTATCCACTACAGTAAAAGACCTGGGTGTTATACTAGACCGCAACTTGTCTTTCGAAAATCATATTTCATATGTTACAAGAACAGCCTTTTTCCACCTTAGAAATATTGCTAAGCTACGTAACATGCTATCTGTTTCTGATGCAGAAAAGTTAGTTCATGCATTCATGACCTCAAGACTAGATTACTGTAACGCTTTATTAGCTGGTTGTCCTACATCCTCAATAAACAAGCTACAGTTAGTGCAAAATGCAGCTGCTAGAGTTCTTACTAGGTCAAGAAAATATGATCATATAACACCGATTTTATCATCTCTGCACTGGTTACCTATTAAGTTCCGTATCAATTACAAAGTACTATTACTGACGTATAAAGCCCTAAATGGTCTAGCTCCTGTATATTTAATGGACCTTCTATCGCCCTACAATCCATCGCGTTCTTTAAGATCCCTAAATTCGAGGCTTCTGGTCATTCCTAGGATATCCAGATCCACTAAAGGAGGGAGGGCGTTCTCGCATTTAGCTCCTAAACTCTGGAATAGCCTTCCTGATACTGTTCGTTGCTCAGACTCGCTCTCCCAGTTCAAAACTAGATTAAAGACGCATCTCTTCAGCCAAGCATTCACATAATGCTTGCCTCTTATACTACTGTTGAATCAGATCGAATGCATTAATATTATGAACAGCAGCTACGCTAATTATTTCCCATCTGCTTTTCTGCTGTTATCTCGGGACGCTAGTCCCGAGGTAAATAGCGTTCTTCAGCTACAGTCTGTATCCAGCCTCTCACGGAGACTTCAGAGTCCCCAACACCTGCGATGAGATGACTCGACGCCTGTGAAGAGACGACTCAACGCCGGCGATATATTATGCCCTAAATTAATACATGATGATTAACTAACTGTATTTTTTACGTACATTTCTGAAATGCACTTTCTGTAAAGCTGCTTTGAAACAATATGTATTGTGAAAAGCGCTATACAAATAAATTTGAATTTAATTGAATTAAATGAATATAAAAATGCTTATACTTGATTATTCATTTTTACAGGAATAAGGTAATCATTCAGAAGAATATAAATATATATTTATATATTGAAGAGACAAGGGATTCTGACCCCAAGCCTTCACCATTCAGGGCCTTTTCCCGGGATTTGCTCCAAAAGTGTGTTCATCTTGAAATATTCCTAATAAGATCAATTATTCTTACGTTTACATGATTAAAATCAGTAAAGATTTTCACGAGTACATATGAAGTAATCAGACGACAGGAGACAGGTTTTTTCGGTTCCACTTTATTTAGTTAGTTCACTTTAGACATTTTACTAAATATAAGTAACTTTGCAACTACATGTCAACTAACTCTCATTAGAGTATTAGTAGACTGTTAGGTTATGGTTAGGTGTTAAGTGTTCGGGTTAGTAGAATAAGTTACTTATAGTCAGTAGAATATCTTTTGGGGGACCATCAAAATATAGTGTTACCAGTTTTTCAGATCATGTTGATCATTTAGAGGCCTTAAGAATTCATGCATCAAATATAATACAGCCGGTTTTATAGAGTTAATTATTGTTATGCCTCAGAAAGAGACCAAAGTCGTCAGTATTAAACTCCCTACTGTTTAAAACAGCATCTGTGCTCCCTTAAAATGCTCCCTACCTAGGCATCTCTCTGGGTTCTGGACCAGAGGCCCGTGTGTGTGTGTGTGTTTGAGAGTTAGATGATCTGTGTGAAGCAGAGAGCACCGTTGTCATTACCCAGAATGCACCAGTGCTCGTCTACATACCGGCAGTAGTGATAAATCCTCTTTTATTTGCAATTAAACTCCTCCTAATAGCAGTCTAGTGGACATCGATTTCCAGCGAAAGCTTCTCCAGTCCGTGAACGAGGGAAACAGGGAAATTTCACAGCATGTTCCCTTCAGATCCACACATTAACACACACCTCACATGTGTTATGGACACACACACACACACACACACACAGTCACAGACACACACTCAGTCACTCACTCAGACACACTCACTCAGACACACACACTCACAGACACACACACTCACAGACAGACACACTCACAAACACACAAAAACACACACACACACACAGACACATTCAGACACACACAGACACACTCACACACACACACACACACACAGACACTCACTCTCACACACACTCTCACACACACACACACAGACACACACACACACACACACACACACACACAGACACACTCTCACACACACACAGACGGTTTCTTTCCCATAAAAAAAAAAACTTTATCAGGAAATTATTAGGAAAGTCTTAAAACATCACTTGTTGCTTTTACCACTAAAAGTACCACGGTAATGTACTAAACATCATGAACAGAGCAATCGTTCAGTACCACGTTATTCCCATCATTCTACCGCGGTACAGAATGAAGACGGAAGGCCTCAGTCACAACTGTGAATACAAAGACAAATAACAATTATCAAGGTAATTTGGATTTGATAGTTCATTAAGCACAATTTAGTGTTGTTGATCACGAGTCGCGTGGAAACTGTAATACACACAGGAACTCAGTGCATGTGTTTATCAGCACAGCTGGTGATGCTATCAGTCACATGGGCTGCGTCCCAAATCACACACTTGCCTACTATATAGGAGGCGAAAAACAGTGACAAAAAAATTATTCTTATTCTATCCTTCTCTTAAATCTATCCTTATTCTGGGAACATTTTATAAAAACAAATCTAAATGTTTCAAAGTGAAACCCAAGTTCTGTGTATTTCACAATGAGTTTATTTTCTATACAAATGCCCTAAAAATCATGAAAAGTAAAAATAAAAACAAAAACGTTGCTAAAATAAAAGAATATGACTTGAAAATTAAACCCTAGCCCCCCCCCCCCCAGTTGTTTTTTTCTCTTCTTTTCTGTAATGCATTTTTGCACCTGATCTTGCACCTGTCATAGTGTATCTATACATTTTTGTTGCCATGTTCTTTGTACATTACATATTTTTCAATAAAATAAACTATCACATGAGTCCACAGGAGAGGATTTGTGAATGTATTACATTCATACTATACAGAACATACCTTTTTTTAATGGCCGTGAAGTAATTACTTATTCAAAATAAGTCTTTAAAAACTAATAATAAAACATTATTTATACATCATTCGTGAAATGTTTTTGTTACATTTTGTAAAAGTTTTTTGTTGTTTTAGAATGTTCGAAGAACATTCAAATGTTACATTACTATAATGTTCCAAAATGGAATGTTCACTAAACATTCAAAAAACGGAACGTTCAGAGAACTTTCAGAAATAACGCTCGGTTAGAAAAATGTTCTTAGAACATATATTTGTAAGCTGCGGAATTACTTACATGGCATGTAAGCGTGTAATAATCCGGATAATGTACATCCAGCCAGGTGTTACTGCACAAATAAACTCATTATTACTGTATAAGACACACACAGTATGATCAGTATGAGCGCAGGAGGAGAATCAGCCATCAGGTGGCGCTGTAACTCAACCATCAGCAGTTGTGTGTCTGAATCACATGTAAGACTCAAGAGGTCGATCGCAAGAAAAGGCTTGACTAATAAAAGAGAGAAAAGCGAGACAGTTACATAAGATCAGTGTAGGAGGAGGTGAAGAAAGAAGAGTTCAGACGGACACCTGTGAACATGAGACTCGTATTACCAGCACTGGAAACAGTACAGCGGTCCCGGCGCTCGTTTCTGCTGCATTCTCACCTCTATTCCTTTTATTTAGGTTTGATGGTAAACAATGTCTGTAAACAAAGAGTTGATAAGGACCCCGTTGACTTATTTTGTTTCTTTCCATAATATGCAAGTCAATCTTCCTTTAAGTTCAGCAGAAGAAAGAAATTCATACAGTAAATGATGATAGTATTTTAATTTTCGGCTGAACTATTCCTTTAAGCGTCAACATGAAATGGCATTCATATATGGCAAGCCGTTTTGACTTTTAATCATTCCCAGGATATGAATTCTTGATATCAACAACTAAATTTTGATTAGGTAAAATGCAAATTCTTGATATCAGAAACTGGATTTTTACTTGTAACTGGCAATTTTTGATATCAGGAATTGCATTATCACTGGTAAAAATGTTCTTTCTTGATATCAAGAATTCGTATTTCTGTGAATGATGATGCCATTTTTGATATCAAAAATTACCAATTTTAACTATTGAAAATTGAATTGTTGATATCAACAGCATGCCGTAATCTGTAACCCATTGTATATTGCCAAACTATGAGGGTTTTTAAAGTGAAATATTCAACATGGAATTAAAAACAAGGACTAAACCACAGGTTAACATGAACAAACAGCAAACACAACACAACACAACACACACAACACAACACGTACAACACACACAACACAACACACACAACACAACACGTACAACACACACAACACAACGCGCACAACACAACACAACACGCACAACACAACACAACACAACACACACAACACAACACGTACAACACACACAACACAACCCGCACAACACAACACAACACGCACAACACAACACAACACAACACACACAACACAACACGTACAACACACACAACACAACCCGCACAACATAACACAACACGCACAACACAACACAACACAACACACACAACACAACACAACACAACACAACACGCACAACACAACACAACACAACACGCACAACACAACACGCACAACACAACACGTACAACACAACACGTACAACACACACAACACACACAACACAACACAACACAACACGCACAACACAACACACACAACACAACACGTACAACACAACACAACACACACAACACGCACAACACAACACAACACAACACGCACAACACAACACAACACGCACAACACAACACGTACAACACACAACACACACAACACAACACAACACAACACGCACAACACAACACACACAACACGCACAACACAACACAACACAACACGCACAACACGCACAACACAACACGTACAACACACACAACACAACACACACAACACGCACAACACAACACAACACAACACGCACAACACAACACAACACGCACAACACAACACGTACAACACACACAACACACACAACACGCACAACACAACACAACACAACACGCACAACACAACACACACAACACAACACGTACAACACACACAACACGCACAACACAACACAACACGCACAACACACACAACACGCACAACACAACACAACACAACACGCACAACACACACAACACACACAACACAACACAACACAACACGCACAACACAACACAACACAACACGCACAACACAACACAACACGCACAACACGTACAACACACACAACACACACAACACGCACAACACAACACAACACAACACGCACAACACAACACACACAACACAACACGTACAACACACACAACACACACAACACGCACAACACAACACAACACAACACGCACAACACACACAACACACACAACACGCACAACACAACACAACACGCACAACACAACACAACACGCACAACACAACACGTACAACACACACAACACAACACAACACGCACAACACAACACAACACGCACAACACAACACGTACAACACACACAACACAACACAACACACAACACAACCCGCACAACACAACACAACACACACAACACGCACAACACACAACACAACACGTACAACACAACCCACACAACACGCACAACACAACACAACACAGCACAACACACACAACACGCACAACACAATACACACAACACACACAACACGCACAAAACAACACAAGACAATACACACAACACGCACAACACACACAGCACAGCACAACACAACAAAACGCACAACACAATACACACAACACGCACAACCCAACACAACACACACAACACAACACAAGACAACACACACAACACAGTACAGCACAACACAACACGCACAACACAATACACACAACAGGCACAACACACACAACACGCACAACACAATACACACAACAGGCACAACACACACAACACGCACAACACAACACACACAGCACAACACAACACGCACAACACAATACACACAACACGCACAACACAACACACACAACACGCACAACACAACACAAGACAACACACACAACACAGCACAACACAACACGCACAACACAATACACACAACACGCACAACACAACACACACAACACGCACAACACAACACAAGACAACACACACAACACAGCACAACACAACACGCACAACACAATACACACAACAGGCACAACACAACACACACAACACGCACAACACAACACAAGACAACACACACAACACAGCACAACACAACACGCACAACACAATACACACAACACGCACAACACAACACAACACAACACACACAACACGCACAACACAACACGCACAACACAATACACACAACAGGCACAACACAACACGCACAACACGCACAACACAGATTATGAAGACTGATGAATCGCTCACAATCAGGAACATGTATTAAGACATTACAGTTAAACACTGTTACTGTAGATCATGTTGTGTTTAAGACTGTGTGTTGCCGAGTTCCTCCTGTCATATCGAGCACGTTCAGCGGTTCGACAAAGACGAGCTGTTTTATATTCACAGGCCGTCAGAGAAAAGCTCCGAGAACGAGCGTCTGACGGGCCATTAAACTTTATCAGTAAGTTGTGCAGCACCTGAATAATTGATTTCTTTGTGTTGTGACAGTGACAAAGGTCTGAGACTCGCCGGTGGATCAGCAATTAACAAAAGCACTTAATTAAAGGAAAAAAAACACTGTAAAAGACACACACACACACACAATCTCTCTCACACACACACACACACACACACACAATCTCTCTCTCTCACACACACAATCTCTCACACACTCTCTCTCACACACACACACACACAATCTCTCTCTCACACACACACAATCTCTCACACACACACAATCTCTCACACACTCTCTCTCTCTCTCACACACACACACACACACAATCTCTCACACACTCACATTCACTCACTCACTCACACTCTCTCTCACACACACAATCTCTCACACACTCTCTCACTCACACACAATCTCTCACACAAACTCACATTCATTCACTCACTCACACACACACACATTCACTCACTCACACACACAATCTCTCTCTCACACACACACACACACACACACACACACACACATACACGTAATAGTGAAGTCCTCTCATACACTTCCATTGTTTTTAAGGTTAATAATATTTTCTATTGACTTTTTTAATCTGACCCCTGAACAACCCAGTGCAAAATACAGCATTTAAATAGAAACAGGATTTGACAGATTTATAAGCCTTTTAACTAGTGAGGTCCGACTTAATCGTCACTTTTCAACAGATTTCACTAATATTAGTGCATACATTTATGAATAGTGCATTAGTGACTAGCTAACATGAACTAACAATATAAGCCATATATTTTCTAGGCCTAAAGCATTTGTCAATCACTGTTATCATTAGTTAAAAACACATTTGTTCATTGTTTGTTTACAGAGCATTAAATAATGTTTACACACACAAGGTTAGAATGTTAAAAAAAAATGTAGTAAACATTGAAATCAACAAACTAAGATTCGATGCTGTAGAATTATTATTATTATTAAATAAGTCAAATGTAAATTCATGTCCCAATTACACTCAATATTGTCACATTTTCCCGGTTACATTACTAGTAAACATTACTTTACATCAAAAGAGAAAAAAAGAAACCTAATAATTCTATTTTGTACTTTTACATTAACAATGTAATTAAAGTTACTATTTATTAAAACCAAGTATAAATCTCATCAATTTAGTGTTGCAGTCGGACAGTGTTACTTTAGAAAAAACTGTGATTTATACACTTTTTAATGTCATATTTTGTAATAGTTCCATTGTTTTTTTTTTGTAAAATGGATTATATTCTCATCTTAGAAAACGCCCCGATATACAAACACTCAATACTTTACAAATGTGACAAAAATCAAACTAATCATTTCAAATAGTTTTATTTGTTTTTTTGTTTTGTTTTTCAAACTGACTTTTTCACAACAATGCCAGATGTGGATCTTCGAAATGTTCATTTGCAAATCGATGTGAATTTTTGTTTAAGACTGTCTTGAAATGCTAAAAACACCATCATGCAGAGAGAGAGAGAGAGAGAGAGAGAGAGAGACAGAGAGAGAAAGAGAGAGAGAGGCAGAGAGAAAGAGAGCGAGAGGCAGAGAGAAAGAGAGCGAGAGAAAGAGAGAGAGAGCGAGAGAGACAGAGAGACAGAGAGAGAAAGAGAGAGAGAGGCAGAGAGAAAGAGAGCGAGAGGCAGAGAGAAAGAGAGCGAGAGAAAGAGAGAGAGAGCGAGAGAGACAGACGGGCGTCCCTCATCTGATCAAACCTGTTTAACACTACAAGCACACAGAAGCTGAGAATTCATTTATTTTTGCCACAACAACACAAATTCAAAGGGGCACAGAGCAAAAAATGTGCAGGTCAGCAGAACGATTCAAGCGTCTGAAGTGTATTATTTGTTCTTTGAACAGCTAACGCGACGGCCGTGGGAATGTCGTTAAGCTGAAGGAGGGAAACGTGGGAGTGGAGTGCAGGTAAATTCATCAGCTAGTATTTTCAGAGCCTTGTTAACTATACAAACCACTCGTTTCTAATTGCAATCGCAACAGTCTGAAAAATAAATGTACACATCATCATCATCATCATACACTCGCAGAGTCTGCACGCTGTAGTCTGAACTCTAAGGTCCGTGTTTAGTGGTCTTAGACAGGCGTTCCCATTGGTCCGTAGGCTTGAGTGACAGGTCCATCAGCCAATGGCTGACGCTGATAAACTAAAAGGGGAAATCAAGCACCTCCCCTACAATAAAATAAAATAGGTCATGAAGAAAAACAAAACAAAAGGAAACCTAGAGGAGCTGATGCAGCCAGCGGGCAGAGACAGAGAGGTGCGTGTGTGTGTGTGTGTGTGGATCCAGTGGTTGTGGTCAGAACCTCTCGCTGCCGGTAGCGTTCGTCTCACTTCAGTAGAGCTTTAATGGCCTCGCTTTCGGCCGCCTCGAACGCGCTGAGACCATCCGGACCTTTACGTTCCTTATCAGCACCCTGGAGGAACACACACACACACACACGATTAAACACAAAAGACCGGCAGCAGGAAAGGAAAGAAATAATGAGATTGAGACACACTTATACTGGGGGTTTTATCATTAAACTGTTAAAAACATTTCTGTTATTTGAAATAAAGTAAAATCAAATAAAATACATCAAATAAAATAAAAATTGACACAAAAAAAATATTAATATTAGTCGAAAAACCTAAACTAAACGAAAACTAGAAAAACTGAAATAATAGTTGAAGCACTCAAATGTTTAATAAATAAAAACTAAAACTCAAATTAAAATAAATTAAACCTAAACAGCAAAACTAATAAAATGTCAAAAGCACATAACAAAATTACTAATGAACATGAAATCCAAAAATACATAATTTAATAAATCCACAGTAAAAACATTCAGTAAAAACATTCATTATATATATATATATATATATATATATATATATATATATATATATATATATATATATATATATATATATATATATATATATATATATATATATAATAACTAATTTCATTGTACTTGTGATCAAAATGGTAAAGTTTTTTTTTTCTCTCCAGTTTCTCCAGATTTGAAGTCTAATGACATTAAACATTATGCAGGTTTTACAGTGAAGGGACATTACAATATTGATATTTGATGGTCCTTCGACAAACAAAGCAACTAACTTCCCATTATTACTCAAACTTCTGCTAGATTACACACGACACAACATTATTCAAGAAATAGAAGAACAATTTACAGTAGATTGCCCTTCCACCTGACCAATAAGAGCTGATTACGGTGTAACTGAGTAACAGAGAATCTCATGCATAATCTGGAGAGTCTTTACACAAACATTATCCTCTACGCCGATCGATGCGGTTATTGATCCTCACTGCAGACTGAACTATTCCTCTTCACACACACAGGTCGAGTTTGAGGAAGTCTTGACACACACTGCACTGAAGTACAGAAGAACACAATGTGCCGAAACCAAAGGTCGTTCTCCGACCCGCTCGCATACACACACACACCTGAGAGCCTGAGGATCAACACACATCTGAAGACCGATTGATTTCTTTATTCACTTCCTCTAAAAGACGCAGAAAAACACCAGTGGGCGTCTCTCTCTCACACACACACACACACACACACACACACTCTCTCTCTCTCTCTCTCTCAAACTCTCACATTCATTCTTTAGTTTCATATCTCTCTATGCAGAGTAAATACTTGTTTAGCTCAGTGTTTGTTTCCTGTGCTGTGGTCAGCACTGCTGCATGTTGGGTAAAAGCACATAAATGCATTGAACAAATACCTGAATACAAAGAAATGATTAATTTTTAGCATTAATAATAATTTAAGTTCGGTGTTGCATGTAGACTGTAAGGATCACAAATTCAAACGTAGATCCTTTACTGAAACTGCAAACATTTTGAAATGGTTAATATCCAAAACCATGTGCTCATTAACATACAATTTACATATCAGCACCGATTGGGTGTTCAGAAACTTGGTGGGTTGTTCCTCATTTCACATGCAAAGAGGTTAGCCAATCACAGAGCTCATTTACAGTTAGTAAAACAGGTTTAATTTTAGGGGTGATCATAAAAAGTTAAATTATTATGACTACTAAATTAAGACCAGTGCAATTATTGTTAACTAAAATAATTCAATTTAGAGAAATGTTTTTAATAGTTTAAAGCACAAAATATTAGTTGAAAAACTTAAACTAAACGAAAAGTGGAAATGTTTCCTAGGCAAATACCTGGAAATAAATAAAAAACAGAACTGAAATAAAAATATATTAAACCTAAATAGGATTTTTTTTTATTCAATAAAATGAAAAAATTACAAAAAAAAAATAAAATTACTAAATGAAGTTACTAAAAATTAAACTAAAATGAACATGAAAAATAAAGATACTAAAATAAAAGCCAATTAAATTGGAATAAAAATAAATTAACCTAAATAGGAACATATATTTAAAAAAAAAAACTAAAATTACAAAAGCACATGATGAAATGACTAAAGGTGTATTTACTAAATTTAGAATATTGGCCCAAGAATTAAAATGATATCATGATCCTGATAGCTAGATAAAAGGTGTTTAAAATAATGTTTAAAATGTAAATATCTGAAGTTAACTGGCATTTATGGACGTTTAACTTCCCATTCAGAGCATTTGACGACAGTAAGAAGAGGAAGTGCTCTTCTATCTCTCATTCATGCGTTTCATCCATGTGGCGTTTCGTCTCGTCTGCCGTATTTATGACCATGAGTGTGGATACGTGATGGAGGTCAATACAGAGATATTGAGATATATATGGCAGATATATATATGGCAATACAGAGATATATAGCTAGCAGGCTAGCTTCTCATGCTATTTAACCATAATTGAGTTATTCAAATTTAAAATGGAGACTATATAAGATACTTAAAGAGTTACATCACTGCTGGTAAAATGAGCTTTCAATAAAACATGGCTGCCAAAATGTGTTAAAATCGGTGATACCTGACTAGAGAAAACAGAGAAAAAGGCCTTTTGCCAAATACATAGGAAAACTTCAACACCCATAATGCACTGGGCACGTTGCCATCTAAGGCCACGCCCACCAGTCAAATACAACCTTGCTTTAGTAGGAAATACCACAAGTAATCATAATCTGTTAATGCAAATATTGCAATCTAACAAAATATGAGACTTGATCCAGAATACATTATGGATCTCACGTTACCAAATCCGTAATTCACAACATCTTTATACATTTAATCCACAATCCATCTTCAAATATATAGTCTTGGATTCAGATACAAATACAAATAAGAGCACTGGACAAACACAGAGTTATTTAGAGAAAGTGTGTGTTTGTTACTCGTTTATTTGAGACGTTGTTCAGATTCACACTGTAGTCTTGGGTGTGAATTGCATCATTCTGTGCTGTGAACCAAACACCCACAATGCTTTGAGGGGAAAATTCAAAAGAAAAGCTGCAGTTTTAAATCCACAATCATTAACGATCAAAAAAATATGACTGATAACAGATAGTCTAAAAAATTTATAATACGAACAAAATTAATGGAAAATAGTGAACTTTATTTGAGAATTAACAATGACTTAACCATGAGAATATTGAATATTAAGATCAATTTAAATACATAAAAATAGGGTTGGGGCATTTTTTATTAGGGCATAAACAAACTTAAGGTCATATTTGTTAATGATGCAACATTAAGAATAAGTAGTTTTCATGTAGAAATAACCTTATTGTAAAGTGTTACCAAATAGCTAAGCTTCTGATGCTTTTATACATTTTTATTGTCATATGAAATATATAAATAATGTACAAGAAATGGAGAAAGAAAAAAGGGATTTTTAAAGTTACTTTGTAAGAATGGAGAAATGTTTGGAAAACTATAAAACAGAAAAATTATATTCCTGTGCACATTTGTGAACGAACGAATCTGAAAACCGAGAGTTGCTTTGTGGAACCATTTGTAATTAAAACAGATAATAATTAATTATAAGCACTGTTTCTGAACTCCCTGAAACACCTCCATTGTAGTCTTGAGTTTCTTCCGGGAACGAACACATCACAATATTCCTCATTTAAATAATTCATACGCAGAATAAAGGGGCGGGGCCTGGTTGAGTTAGTAGTGTGTTAAACTGGTGGTTCTGGTAAGGGGCGGGACATTTCCCAAACACACTCGAAGCGCTCGACCAATCACAACACACTGATCCAGCCGACCAATCAGAGCACAGTGTGCTTTTCAGAAGGAGGGGCTTCATAGAGACAGGAAGTAAACAGAGCGTTACTGACAGACTGGGAAGAGAGGAGCCGCAACAATGGAGAATATGAGGAAAATAATCAACATTCAAGCAGGAAAACCTGTTCTAGTAGAGCCCAAAAACATCATCAAGACTTTTTAAAAGAGCAGAATAGCTCCCCTTTAAACAATACGTTACACCCCAACTTCTTGTTTCAGAACAACTGCACTCATCAAGTGATCCGATGGGGATTCAAGCCTGAAATATTCCCGAGCAACAGCCAAAAAATGCCTGATCAGCTCCTGCAGACGCATCGGAAACACACTGAGAGTCTGAGGAGATGAAGGGCCCTCGGATCAGCGAGACGGGCCCCTGTGGGACATCAGCGCACGTGTGTGTGTGTGTGCGCGTGTGTGTGTTAGGGCTGCACGATTTGGGGAAAATGTCATATTGCGATTATTGAGGTCAATATTGCGATTGCGATATAATAAACACATGGTTTTATAAGTCAACTTGCTTGGTTCCTTGGTTGCACACACAGATTAGTGATAATTCTGAAATGTGTATTTCTCAACTCAAACTAGCAACAACAACTAAATGATTGATAACTCCTATAATGATCAATAAGCCATTGATGTCTGGATAAAAATGCTGGGGATGGCTTCCTGACTCTGACTCAGTCTAAGTTTATTTAACATGAATGAATGAATAATTAATAATAATAATAATAATAAAAGGTTGTTTAAGTTTATTTAACATATAGGTGCAGTTCTACACAAAATAGGCTCATCTGTGTGTTGGCACACTGTTACCTAGCACTAAAATGCAAAAAGACAAATAATATTAATACTCATAAAACCTGCCCAGAAAGCCACACGGAGAAAAAGGTGCAAACTTCTTGTGTAAGATGTGTTGGTCCTATCTGCAACGGATCATAGCTACAAAATCTACAAAGGATAGTAGCAAATTTAAATTGATCTAAAACACCATAACATAAAGATAAAAGACAAACATAAAACAAGGAACTCGTTTTTGGAAAGAAAACAATATAATTTAATAGGGTTTATTATTTATTTTTTCTACCAATGGTTGAGTTAATAACTAATTTCTCAGCAATCAGCAGAGTTTGGAATTAATATTAACTACCATCATTGTTAAAATGAGTAACTAGTTTATTAGTGCGAGCTAAATAATGCTATTATGGCAGGGGGGAAACTTCCGGGAGACTTGGGATGTCTGTATTCACGTAGCCTTTCGAAAACCGGGATTTCAGGGACAGGTTATTAAAAAGAAGGACAATCCCGGTAAAACCGGGACAGGTGCCAACCCTACTTCCGCCTAATGCATAATCAGTTCATTTGAAACATTTCACAGCATCTAACTCTAATGCTTTTTTTTTAACGCGTATCTTTTCAGCTCCACCTTTCATCCATAGACAATTGTTTGTTATTATCTTATCTGCTCAGAGAAATTCGCTGTACCGGATCAATCCGTCTCTCTCTCTCTGTGTAAATTAGACGACATGAAAGGGGGCGTGTTTCAAGATACGCAATGGAGTAGACCAAACTAAACATGGAGGGAGGGCAAAACACTCACACTCCTTGTCGGCCGCGGCCCGACTCACTCACCCATTTGTGTAGAAAAGAGATGTAATATTATGATTTCCGTCATTTAAAAAAAAAAAAAAAAACTTGTATACCGTGTGGGCCGGCCCACATTGGCCAGCGGCCCACCGGGAAAAGTCCCGGTGCTCCAGATGGCCAGTCCGCCCCTGTAGCCATCCAACATTACAGTGATTCCGTCATTACAATTGAAAGCTATCATTTTTTTAAAACATTTATTAGGCTTTAAAAAATATAACAGCTTTTAACTTTTAATTTTATGTGAACTTCAAACAATTCTCACATAAACCCATAAAAAATTTCATATTTACCTGTGCCCTTCCTGTCTAACAGGTAGGACATATACAGAAATTGAATAAAGTTATCAAACAGTCTGCGCTGCATAAATTATATATAGACTAATCCTTATTAAAGCTACAAAAGTTAGAGTACAAAAGTTGTTTTCACTGTTCCCTTTGTCCTTTGATTAACTTTACTGACAGAAAGTTTTATTGGCTGCTGGCCCTTTAAGAGCAGCCGCTGCTGACAGAGACGAGGACCTCGCATGCGCTTCATTCTCTCACAACTTTTTACGTCCATTATAAGACTGTTCTTATGTTATGAAGATACTCGACAAAATGACATTTTGGCATAATTGTGCGTGTTTTTGTTTGTTCAAGCGTGAAAGAGAACTGTAATCTGGCGCGGTCTGTGTATGCGCATGATACTGGCTCGCGTCTTTCTGTGAGTCACAGTCAGGACATTCACAGGCAGCGCGCTCTTTTTTTGTCTTGACACGCATGAATGGTTTAAAAGCATTTGCAGAAATAAGAGCGGGATCATGTAACACTAGCCAAAGGATGACAAAAAATAACAAAAGCTTCGTTAAAGGTGCAGTGTGTGATTTTTAGCGGCATCTAGTGGTGAGGTTACGAATTGTAACCAACAAAAGTTACGGTGGCCGACAGGAAAATATGTCATCGTTTGAGACAGCAGAGAGTAGCAGTTCAGCAATGAGGTTTCTTTACAAGGATAAATTAAGGAATTATGTTTACTTAATTATTCAGTAAAACTATATGTTATTGCGAATATTATTGTTACTTGTTCATCATTGTGTCAGTGTTTTATTCGCTGAACTAAGCTTTTTTCCTTGCACGAAGAGCAACATAGTAACGAAACGCGTTTGTCCGTTTAGGGCCACCGTAGAAACATGTCGCCGCATTTCAATGTAAGGGAAACATTGGTGTGTGTAGACAGAAACTGCTCATTCTAAGGTAATACAAATATAACGGTTCATTAAGTAAGGTCTTTATAAATCACTGAAAACATATTTATGGATCTTATATTGTAGCGCTGTGTGTTCGCTGTCGGCTACGCTAGAAACATGACCACACAATATGTCGACCTCCACAGAAGGGGGCGCCCGCGGTTATGGAGATATAAATGTCTCATTCTAAGGTAATAAAAACATAACGGTTCATTGTGCAAGGTCTTTATACACCACTGAAAACATAGTTATGGATCTTATATGGCATTTCTGTTAATAGATCCTCAGAAATATTACACAATGCACCTTTAATTGCGTTAACAGCCCTAATTTGTTTATTTCATATAAAATCGCAGCATTTTGCTTCACATAATCGCATAGGCTTGACATCACGGTATGATTAATCGTGCAGCACGAGTGTGTGTGTGTGTGTTGTGTAATCTCAGACGGGATCTCTCACTAAAGAATGTGCAGTGCTGTGCAGCCTGACATAACTGCATTATAACCCCGTGTGACCCTGCGAACGCCACTGTTTACAGCCTCCGTTCAGACGCTTTCAGCTTTAAAACCACAAACAAAAGCTCTTTCTCTCACTTGAGCTGGACGCTGCCACAATATATATATGACACAACAGTAGAAATGTGCCAGCCAGCAGAGATTATGAGCAGTTATACTGAGCTAGACACATCAAGCGGGGCCATTTACACGTGTAAATATGGTGGAAAATGAACATACAGAGCACAGCGTGTCATAAAGAAGTCAAGATGAGGTTTCCGGCACAATAAGAACAAGTTTACTTGTGTGCAGATTCTGAGAAACTTGTCACAATAATATAGATTTCAACTGATGTGCATTACATGCTGTGTATATTGGATATTTTTTTTATTTCAAGTAAGTAAGATTATAATATATAACTACTGTAGTAATTGTTATACTGTATTGGAATTACTCCATAGCGATAGATGTAACTAACTAATAGAGCCTTATTGTAAAGCATTACTGAACAATAATAAAGAATCAGGACATTTTCAGTCAACACTATTGCGAATACAATATCTGAATGGCTGTTTGAAACAGTTAGGCCGTGTGTTTTTTCACGTATTTTTCCAATTATTGTTTTCAATGGGAGCGCCGCGATTTTTAAACGCCATGAGCGTAACGAGGTGCTGAGCGTTTTTTTTACGCTGAAGCACTGAGCGTTTTTTACTGGTTGAAGAATGTTCAACTTTGGGTAAAACGCAGCGCTCATCACTGTCACTTTTTACCCAACCGTCCAATCACAGTGGAGGAGGGGCGGGACTAATACCACACCGACCAACCACATTCTGCTTGTACAACGTCGACATGACAACAACAAGCATAATAACGGAACAAAATAATTTTTTAAACAAGAGCCAGAGAAAATACGTGCGACATTTTAATATAGAATCAACACAGAAACAAAATATGTGTGAAATGAGATACTAGTAACACTTTCGCAGATATTCCGTATCATAACAAGCAAAGTGTCTAAACTGAAAAAAAAATTATAAATCCTGCGCTGCCAAAACGCTCTCAAGTGCCCATAGCTAGGCGTTTTCAGCTGGCTAAAAACGCTTTGGTGGACCCGCGGCCTTAAACACAGTTCAGACACAGAAATTAGCGCAGCTTAGGGTTTCCACACCATGGTTAACTTCAAATTCAAGGACCTTTCAAGGATTTTCCAGGTCCAATACCCTCATATTCAAGAACTTAATGTGGGAACACATTTGTTATGTCCCAACAACAAAGGTACCATCGTAGTAGTTTCGTGTGTGCCTGAACGTCATGGCAACGTACAACACAAAGTACCTCACGCGGGAAACAACTAGCGTAAATCAAGCAAGCTAGTATGCATAGGCCACAAAGTGTTGGTGAAATAACACTATGGGAATAATATGGACTTTTCTCCAGAAAACTTTCACAAAATAATGAGGTTATGGTTGCATTTCTGCTGCTCCATAAACACTCGATAATTAATTATTCAGAGTATTTTTAAGTGCACACGATAACAATACCCTGCATGTTCATTATCATGATATATCGCATTAATGTATGTGTAACATTAAAAAACTTATGCATTAATATGAATTTCAACTGTTGTGTTTATATTAAATGTCTCATCCAATCAGACTTGAGTTTAAACGTAACTTAGTAATGTAATATATAAAAAGCTAAATTGCATGTTAAACATTTATATTAAACTCTAATTTTTTTATATAAAAGTTACTATATAATTTGAATAAATTAATAAAAATAAGTGGTAACACTTTACAATAAGGTTCCATTAGTAAGCATGAACTAACAATAAAAATATTTCTAAAGCATTTATTAATCTTAGCTGATGTTAATTTTAATATTTATTAATACATTATTAAAATCAAAAGTTGTTTCTGTTAATATTATTTAATAGACCCAAGCTGAACTTTGAACAGTTGTGTTTTTATTAAATAATGTTTACAAAGATGAAAACATTACTGTAACAAAAATACTGTAACAAATATATTGCTCATTGTTAGTTAATGCATCAACCAATGTTAACTAGTGGAACCTTACTGTAAATATCATATTATTTTAATAATTTTAATTATTTATTTCAGGAGTCTTTTGTTTTAAACTCAAGTGTCTTATAATGTGAAGCTGTTTTCTAATGAATTTTTTGTTGAATTCCAGTGGGAAAACAAACAAACAATGACATAATGATATCATTATTGTAACATATTATATCACGCACGCATCAGTACCTTTTCTAGAAGAATCTTGACGCAGGTCACATGACCCTCGTAAGTGGCGGACAGCAGCGGGGTGATGCCGTGTTTATCTGGAGCCTGCAGGAAAAAAAACACCACAATTATCCGCAAAATCATCTCTATGAATTAGACCGAGAGATGCATGCTGGGTAATCAGACGGCTTCAGGAGTCTCGAATCTTCCCCCGGTCTCGATCCGTACATGAGTGGTCCTGATGGGACAGAGATCGAGGACCGATGGAGAGACGCTGATCTGTACGTGTTCTAAAGGACAATTTCAGCTTTTAACATTTCTCATTTATTTCAGCTTGACCTGATGTAATAAAAATTTAAAAATGAATAAAAACGATTTAGATATATAAAAAAACTAATAAAAATAACAAAAGCACACAATAAAATGACTAAAACTAACAAATATGAAAATATAAAAATAAAAGGGTTATTTTAGTTTTATATTAATATTTTGAATTAGCTTTTATTGTTTATATTTTTAGTTTTCGTGTTTATTTTGTCATTTTATTCGTTTTTTATTTTTAAATATTGCCATTTAGTTTATTTTTATTTCAGTTTTCAATTTTATTTATTTCCGGGTAATTATTTTAGTTCTACAACTTGAGTTTATTTTCCAAGACAACATTTCTACATCTTAATGTAGTTTAAGTTTTTCAACTAATATTTATTTATTTTTGATTCTAAATTATTATATTATATTACATTAATAAACTAATATTTATTTTTTATTACAGCTTTATTTCAACTAACACAAATGTTTTCAATAGTTTTAGTTCATGATAATAACCCTAAATATTATTAAAAATGATCATAAAAACGATAATACTAGAATAACACTAATATTTATTTATTTTTGATTATAAATTATTATATTATATTATATTAATAAACTAATATGTATTTTTTATTACAGCTTTATTTCAACTAACACAAATGTTTTCAATAGTTTTAGTTCATGATAATAACCCTAAATATTATTAAAAATGATCATAAAAACTATACTACTAGAATAACACTAATATTTATTTATTTTTGATTATAAATTATTATATTATATTACATTAATAAACTTAATTTTTTTTTATTACAGCTTTATTTCAACTAACACAAATGTTTTCAATAGTTTTAGTTCATGATAATAACCCTAAATATAATTAAAAATGATCATAAAAAAACGATAATACTAAAATAACACTGGTTCAAATCTATGTTCTTGTATCAATATCAAAAAGTGTGTCAGAGTGTAATATACAATGAAAAACAATGGCATATACAGAATTATATTAAAGTAATATGGAATTAAAATGTGATCAAACGGTGCAGCCATAGTGTAATTTAATAACATGAAATACCGTTCAAAAGTATGGGGGGATTTTTGATTTAATTTTATTTCTTCTGCTCACCAAATAAAGTAAAAACAGGAACATTGGAATAGAAATAGGCTATTATTACAAATTACAATAACGGTTTTCTATTTGAATATGTTAATTTAGCAGAAGTCTGACTGTGATGGTATCAGCCGTGTGTGCGGGTCTAATATCAGCCCGTGACTCCACATGATGATCATTTACATACTAGAGCAGATATTGATCTAAACACAGAGTTGATCTGATGTGTGTGTGTGTGTGTAGAAGGACAGTTACGTTGACATCGGCTCCTTTAGACAGCAGAAACTCAAGCATCTCGTTCTGACCACAGTCTGCAGCGTAATGAAGAGGCTTTCGGCCTCCCTCCAGAGTCCGGTTCACATCCTCC
>JAPDVR010000006.1:2676341-2721341 GCA_026230005.1 Gila orcuttii
ATTTGGACAAATATAATTATTGGAGGTGCTGCTGGGTTAATACAATTTACTGGAAAATCTGTTCAATTTCATCGACAGTATCTAGGCTATACTGTGGCTGTCTATTAGTTAACACAGTTTTAGATCTACATTTGCATGTAATTGTTTTATTTACATGGTGATGTTTTTATATTATTATCATCTGTGCTGTTTCGGATCTAATTCCTTTCTGAGTGATTTTTAATCAGCGAGCATCAGTGATCCAAATGTCTATAATGTATAGAGACAGAGAATAAATGAATGAAATAAATCATTTTCATAAGATTTTTTGCAGTCAAGATTTTTAATCAGCGAATACCGGTGATCCAAAGGAGATATTGGCCTATAATTTATAGATAGGCCTATAGCTGAAAAAATAAATAAATCATTCTGACTTTTTTTTAATGGTTATCAGGTAAAGATGGTTTTGGCAGTCATTTTTATTCACGTCTTCAACTAGGCTTAATTTGACCAGTTAGTTTTCTCTTTCTGTGTGTGACATTATCAAATGTAAAAGGTTTGGTGTTTATTACAATGGCAATTTCACAAAAACATGATTCATAGCCTATACATCATCCATAGTTGGATGTTCACCAACAAAACAAGTATAGTTCGAGAACATTCAATTCACATAATGTTTGAAAAATTATAAACTGGAATGTTTCCTTAACGTTCGTATATATATATATATATTAAAACTGGATGTTTGAACTTTGAGAACATTGAGAAAATAAGTTTTCATAACTTAATGGAAACGTTAACAAAATGTTCTAGCACCACTCATCCTGTTTCTTTACGGTTTCTTTATGTTGCAATTATAATGAAGAATGTCGTTATAAAGCTCTAGCAGAATTACACCATTAAAGAGCAACTAGATGAGATCACACCGTTTATCAGCTTCTAATGTGAACCTCTGTAAACAGAAGTCCTTCACCTTCCCACATATATGGCAAGCCGTTTCCACTTTTAATCATTCATGAATTATTGATTTCAACAATTAAATGTTCCCTTCTTGATATCAACAATGACGTCATCACTAGTTAAATGTCACCATGCCATTCAAATTCAATTGTTGATATCAAGAATTGATTTCAGTTGAAATTCCCGTTTCACATATCAGAAATACAATTCCTACTATAGTAAAAATCTTTATTTTTGATATCAATAATTATGTGATTACTAGTGCAAATGTCTGTTCTTGATATCAATTGCTACGTTGTTCATTTTTTATATCAATAATTCGATTGTCACTAGTGACAATGTTAATTTCTGATATCATGAATGTGATACTAGCAAAGAAAGCCATTTTAGAAATCTGAAATTACTCTCCTAATTATTGATATCAGAAATAAATTTCCAGATATCAGAAATAACGATTGTAACATGTTGAAATACATTTACAGATATCAAGAATTAACATTTAAACTAGTGAAAACTAAGTTCTTTATATCAGGAATTTATTTTTTACCAGTAACAAAGTAATTATTGATATAAAAAATTATAATTTTTACTAGTAAGAATTGTATTTCTATATGTGAAACTGGAATTTCAACTAAGAAATCAAGTCTTGATATAAAGTTGAATTTGAATGGCAGATTATGGTGACATTTAACTAGTGAAAATACAATTACAGATATCACTTACTAGTTGAAATTAAATTCTTGATATTAAGAATTCATATTTCTGCGCGTGATGATGTCATTGTTGATTTAAAGAATTAACTTTAATTTTTACTTGTGGAAAAGCAATTCCTGATATCAAAAATTGCCATTGTTACTAGTAAAAAATTCAATTCCAGATACCAATAAGTAGCATTTTAACTATAGTGAAAATTGAATTGTTGATATCACAAATTCATATCCTAGGAATGATTAAAAGTCAAAACGGCTTGCCATACCACCTAACCTCCCTCATTCTGATATATGGACGATGACAGCACCGTATGACACTATTATTGCATGAAATAAGCTCTCAAAAGAAAACCAATCCAGCTAGAGGACAAAAACATCTATAAAGGCGTGCGTGTTTGTCAGGAGGTTATAAAGCAGCGCTTGGACTGCAGGTTTCTCAGCAAAGCCCTTGAGAGCACCTGCTCGCCGCACATTAGCTGTGTTACAGAAGCACGAGGCGATAATGACATTCAGCATCTGAGTTTATGAGGGTCTCGCGAGGCCCCCGCAGGCTTCATGCTAAAGCACAATCATGTGTGAGTCCTCAAGAGCTCATGCATGCAGGACTGAGACACTGTTAGCAAAGATTTGTGCTGCTGAACAACAACTTTTTTAATGCAAAGACCAGATATTCAAATGCATATTGTCTTGCCTTATTTAATTAAGGCGAGACAAGGGTTTGAATTTAACTAGATATACTTCTCCAGTTGATTAGCCTACTTTAAGAATTGCAAGTTTTCTGAAATGTTATGTTTAAATATGCAAATAAAGCATTATCATATGAAATATGCACAAACTTGCAGGACAGATATTAGAACATTGGTTCAAAAATTCTTTGTGGTATTTAACAGTTAACGTTTTTCACACAGGGGATTTGGGGTTTCTCTTTTATAATCACTCCATAAATCAGAAAATACTGGCAACAGCCAGAGAAAAAGCATAAAATGTTCTATAAATCAGGTGAATGATCTATGAACAAATATTTAGAATATAGATATGAATGAAACTGTACAGTTTGGAGTGTGAAGCTGCTGAAGTGCTGATTGAAATCTAAATATGCAATGAAAATAAACACTAAATGTGTATTGTGGATGTTTTCTTCCAGACTGAAACTCAAATAACTCATTGTAACAACATGTCATGAAAAGCCAAAAATCTCAAAATTGGCCAGTGCATGACAAAATATTGGTATCTTGCCTTAAAAATAACAACGCCACCATATAAATCCATGCTGATATCTGACAGCATGAGAAATAATCATGTTTCTATGCTTCTCATCGACCGGCTGCAAGCTCGTATGAAGGTCAACTTTATCACACAGAGCAAATAACATATTTGAATATAAAAATAAGAACAATTCGAAAAGGTTTCATCTGCTGTAAACTACTGTTATCTTCATCCAGAGGGAAGATCACTGGCGATATTTCAGAGGAAATTCAGGCGTGTTTTCCTGTAATCATGTCCAAACAGCACCAGAACTGAGTTATTTCATTTAAACGGTAGAATGACGAAGGCTGGCGCCCTGGAAACAGAAATATTTTGCATATGAAGCAGGCAATTAAAAACTTCACCAATACTGTAATGCAGAGATTCACAAACTTTGACCTAAAATACTTACTTGAGATTTTAAATTAATATTTCAATCATTTAACAGCCAGTGTTGGGGGTTTCGAATTACAAGTTACTTTTTTAAAGTAACAAGCGAAGTAAGACATTACTTTTAAATTTACAAAAAGTTATTTTTTCAAATAAGTAACGCAAGTTACTTTGTTTTCCCATTTACTGACCTCTCCTGTACTCAAAAAAATAAGCTGTTGAAATAACTTAATTAAATTAAGGAAAACTTCTCCACGAAATTGAATTAAATTTTTCCAACAAAATCGAATTAGTTTGAAATGATTTGTTGTAATCTTGCTGTATGAACTTAAATTAATTTAGTCAAGACTACTAAAATAATTGTGTCATTCCTACTAGATAAAGTTTTGTCGTTACCTAGATTTAATTTTTGTCCTGCCTAAAATCACCAACATTATGATTTTAGCTAATTAGACTCTATAGTTACTTCCAATGATATTAGCTACTAGCATTCAATTTAATTAGAACAACTTTTTACATCGTAATATTAGATATGACTCATGCAGGTCTGAAAGTGAGGTTTAATGCATATATACAGGCATGAGTTTGCATTTCCTCCTGCCTGAGGCTTATTCATTTCACTTTTAATCTGAAAGGGCCTTTACATTTCCCGAAAACATAACTTTTTATTATTATTATTATTAAAAAACAAACATGCAAGCCCAGCCCAGATGAGAAAAAATTAACGCAAAAGTAACCTAATGCATTACTTTTCATAAAAAGTAGCACAGTCAGTTTATTCTTTAAGGAGTAACGAAATATTGTAACACAAAAAGTAACTTTTCCCAACACTGTTAACAACACATTCACATGTTTGCCGTTCTCTGATGTTGGTTAATGTTCACATGGCATGTAATGTAATCTCAGCCTCAGATGTCACGACCACGGACCGTTGGCTGAACGTCTGATGCATAAGGCACACAAAACTATTTTTGAAGCTCTCATCTGATTGGTTGAATTCTACTGGATTTCCAGGAGACGTGTGTGTCGCGTTCTTCAACGATTTGCCTGAATACAAAGCCGCTGCGAAGCCAAACCCCCTTATGGAAGAAGAAAATCCGTCATGTTTACATCAGGATAAATTAAAGCTGCATTCAATGGGATTTAAAGGGATAGTTCACCCAAAAATGAAAATTCTGTCAGTTATTACTCTCCCTCATGTTGTTCAACCCCGTAAGACCTTCGTTCATCTTCTGAACACGAATTAAGATATTTTTGATTAAATCTGAGAGCTGGATCACTCCTCCATAGGCTTCTAAGGGATTGAAACTTGTTCCCCGAAAAGTTATTAAAGCCATCGTTAAAATAGTCCAAGTGACTACAGTGGCTCAATCTTAAGTTTATCAAGCGACGAGAATACTTTGTGTGCAGAAACAAACAAAAATAACGACTTTATTTCAACTATTCATTTCCTTCTCTGTGGGCCTCGAGTGAGTTAGCGTAGTGTGATAGCGTAGAGCTACGTCACACGCAGGCTCACTATTGGCTGACGCTGGTCATGTGTGTGATGCGTGTGACGTACAACACAGAAGCGCTGCGCTGTTACACTAGTGAACTCACTCGAGGCCCACAGAGAAGGAAATGAAGAGTTGAAATAAAGTCGTTATTTTTGTTTTTTTTTGCGCACAAAAAGTATTCTCGTCGCTTGATAAACTTAAGATTGAGCCACTGTAGTCACTTGGACTATTTTAACGATATCTTTAATAACTTTTCGGGGCTGGCAAGTTTCAATCCCTTAGAAGCCTATGGAGGAGTGATCCAGCTCTCAGATTTAATCAAAAATATCTTAATTCGTGTTCCGAAGATGAACGAAGGTCTTACGGGGTTGAACAACATGAGGGAGAGTAAGTGAGTAAGAGTAAGTGAGTAAACTACTTAAGTAATTAATGATTGTGAAACACATGCAGAGGATTATAAAAGGTAATGGTTCTCTGACTTTGTGTGCTTCGGCTACCCTCTGTTCTTTTGGGTTGCTGTTTTATTTGTTTGCTTAATGTATTAGTTTAGTTTTGGGGAGTTATGTTTGCAGGCCTGTGTTTTTGGAGCGTGTTTTGTGTGTTTGCATTAATTACGTAGCTTATTCTTTATTGTTAATAAAGACTCTTTGATTGGCTTTTGTTCTCATTGCCTCCCTCATTTGTCGCGGTTCAGAGCCGGGCGTGACAATACTGACAGAAGTTTCATTTTTGGGTGAACTATCCCTTTAAGAATGAAACGTTGGTGAATGGTGGTTCCTGCCTGACGACCCAGAGGCTGACCCGTAGGCACCGGCAACAATGCCTAGCAGGTCACGCTGCAAAAAAAAAAAATCACATTATTCCACAATGTTCAACACAATTTTACTGAAAATGAAATAAAAATTATTATTATTATTTGAAAACAATATACACAGTAAATTTGACAGGGCCCCCTGCTGGCCCAGTGTGTTAATCTGTGCCCGTGTCAGATTCAAACCTGATCAGATGGAGATGCTGACCTCATGTTTTCACTCCCATAAGGCCATGTTTTCTCCCATCATCCATCACTGCTGTCATGTCCAGCTCAGCGGCCGCAGGGGATTGGTAGATGTGAGCTCTGATTGTGTGCGACAACTTCATTACGAGCTAAACAAACCTCCCGCTTTCATCATGAGCGATGCATGTCAGTCTTCTCCAGTGTCAGATCTCTGTCATATAAAGACTTGAAGAAATCATGCTAACTACAAAAGCGACATTTGCATTAACATAAAAAATGTTTTTTCTTTGACTTAAAAGTTTTGCATGAATAATTCAGTACCGTTTCGTAAACCGCCTATCGATAAGATCCAATTCAAAATAACGATTCATTCACAAATCTGACATTTTTGCTCATTATGTGAACCTTGCAAACACATTTTTGTTATATTAACCTGATATCTTGCTCTCTGGCGATGGTTTAAATGGAGAAATGCTCTGGTGATTTCCATTTTTGAGTGCAATATGCATCAGTTAGGACTGTGGATGCACCAACTCAAACTAAATGTGCTCTCACCAGCAGACAAAACACTGAGGAAATACTATAAAACACACTGATCCTCATGATGTTTCTCTGCAGACGGCCTCTCTCGCCCACGCTTCTCTGAGGAGCACACGGGGTTAATGAGACACACATGAACCTCCTCCAGACCGTCTGTGTGTGTGTGTGTGTGTGTGTGTGTGTGTGTGTGTCCAGCAGGAGGCAGCGTTCTGGAACACATGCAGACCTTCAGCTCTCCTGCTGCTTCTCATCACTCTTGTGTTCTGACAGAAAGAGAAACAGTTTGTGTTTCTCAGCGCAGTCGGGTTCCTCTCGCGGACCTCTGAATGCCCACTGGAAAAGTAGAATGAATATTATTACATGAACAGAAGGCAGAGTAAGAGTAGAATGCTAGTATGCTATTCTGAATTCAGCACTAGTGTACTGGTTACTGCACAGCACACAGTGAACACTGAAACCCAGCTAATGGAACATTCTGGAAAGGTTCTTTCAAACTCATGAACAAACATTCTTCCAGTAACCTAAATAGAATGTTCGTTCTTGTTTCAGAATGTTTAGAGAACATTCAAAAGTAACGTTCTTAGCTTTGAAGAATGATCAAACGGAACGTTCCACTGAAGTGCCTTGGAACCATAGACAGTAAAAGAAATGGACACAGCGACCCCCTTGATTTCAACGGAGAAAAGTGAAGCCCATTAGAAGCACTCACTTCCTGATGGCTGAGCGACTGCGCAGGCTCAAACTGAGCTTGACCACGTAGATGTGACGTGAGCAACCTGTCCGATAGTTGTAAATCTTCTAGTAGCTGTGTAACGTTAACCACGATTGACATTGAAATGTTTTTTTTTTCCCATTGCCTGTATAATTTCCTGATAATTTCCCCATCCCCTGTTAATATAGGTATACCCCGTTACCCATGCTTCATTATTTAATTATATAGATAAATTATTTAAAGTTCGTGGATAAATGTTACTTCATATGTATTCACTTGCCACATACCGAATTATTTCCAATTCCTCAGAAACATTGTTGAAATATTTTGTCCCGTTGCTTTTATGGACTCTCTATCTATGGGCTTCTCCTTGACTTTATGCCTCCATGTCCCCCCGATTGCCTCATAGACAGTAAAAGATTGCCTGCGAGCTTCTCCTCCTGTCTATACGGTAATGTCTCTATTGTGCGACAGAGAGTCGCGTGGTTATGACGCAATCGTTAGCCTATTTTTACAAAAATGGCTTCTACGGTGCCATCACGTAAGATACAAAGTAATGGAGCCTTCTATACATTGTTGTGTTTCTTTAGAAATAAATAATGAACAAATGAAGTCTTTGGACGCCTCAGATGTAAAGTTATTCGCTGTCAAAGTGACGCCAAAATGAATGGGAGTCAATGGAATGCTAACAGCAGGTGAAGTTCTGCTACAATGGCGGCTCCCGGGAGGCTTCAGTTTCCGGCTGATAGATTACACCCCTTGCTTGGAACGCGCAGCTTTGTTTGATGCATTGACGTAATTTCCACTGAAACAGAAAGCTGAGGCAGGACATATTCAATGGCTCCTCCCCCTTTTCAAATAGCCAATAGCGTTTAGTTTACCTTAGACTGCAAGTCGTACTTGATGACAACATGGAATCAATCCGAGTGCTGATGATACGTTGGATTCAATAGTAGAGGTGTGAATAAATTCTATTAATTTCATTCTTAACCAACGTACAGTTGGAAAACGGAGTAAAACTTTTGAGCAACTGAACGCACACACACTCCAGCCCATATTGCGCCGTGACGCAGAAGCATTCAATGGTCGCTTTGGGCAGGTGGTATTTATAGCATAGGGGGCGGAGCTTCAGATTCTAGAGAGCATTTGATTGGACAGAAGATGTGATGAGAAGCTGAAGTCTGCGATGATGTCAGAAATATCCCTGATCCAGTTTAGCGGAAGTGAGAGACTAAGTTTGGAATGCTTATCTCCTAAATGTGAATATTGTCATTGTTTTGGAAAACACCAGCTTATTCATAACCTTCAAAGGCTAACATATTCATACTAAAAGCATACTAAAAATATGCTTTAACGTCTGCATAACCAAAAAACAAAAACACATTTTGAATGTTCAGAGAACTATCAGAAATAACGTCAGCATAACGTAATACTGAAAGGATGATTATGGGATGTGAAGTGTGTTCAATAGAATATACAGACCTCCTGTTTTCATCCTTTATCATCACCATCACTTATATACATTATATCATTATATTAATTACATTTAATGATCTCAGAAGTATCCGCTGGGAGATTTTTCATTTGCTACTGATTATATAATTCATAATGTTGCATAATGGACTAATTACTGTCATTGTTCGTAACAACTAAGAGACATTTTTGTAAGTTCACTGAACTCGCACACACATAGTGTGTGGTGATGCAATTATTAAGAGAGCGAAAGGGACGTTTGGAGAGTTTAAAAAGTGAAAATGCTGTGAACTACATACACACTTTCCTTGGGTAAATTCTTCTCCGTCGGGTTTTAAGTCGGAAACAATCTTCCAGACTGAAGTAAAGGAGAGTTTGTGGGACACAAACACAAAGACCTCAGGTGACCCTCATCTCACTCGTTCACTAGATGTTGTGTGTTCATTCTAGTATGCTTAATAGACAGCAGGTTCCCTTAAAGATTCTGATCAAATCATTCAGATAAATACAAGCGCTTCTTCCTGGAGCTGCTGAGATTAGAGTCGGAGAAGCTTGCAATGCGATAATATGTTCAGGCGGATGTCTAGAGGTCTGATGGCTGTTATCAAATGGGTCCTGTGGGCTCTGAAGTTCATGGCGCATATAGATAATATATGGTTTTCAACAGCCAAACAATCAGACGAGTCCTGCTGTGTGCAGGATTTAGCTTTACCATTAAACACACACACACACACACACGCTTGCTTTTCTATCATTTCCATTGACTTTTCTATCCTCTAAACTCTCTTATAAACCTTTTTGCATTTTCACATCATCATTTCTTAGTTGTTTATCAAGTTGTTTTCCTCATGGAGAACATTAGTTGCTGGCAATTTCAGATTTTAGAAGATTTGCTATTTTTAATTTAAAAATGTAATGTTGGGAGGCAAAACAGGAGGTGTTTTGGAGAGGGAAAATTATTTTAAAGCTGAAAGTTCTGTCTTCATTTACACACCGTCACGTCGATTCAAACGTGTATGAGTTTTTTTCTTCTGTGAAACATAAAAGATGTTTAACAGAATGTTTATGTTGCTCTTTTCAATACTCATAGATTCAATACAATAAATGTACTACAGACAGACAGACCGATAAACAGACGGATGATAGACAGATAGATAGATGTGTAAATACTGTGCAAACACACACACACACGTCTTATAATTAAAACATGAACATTTCTGCATGAGTTCATCTCTATTAAGCTAAAGAAGCAGATACTGTATAATGAGTGTTCAAACTTCTCTCAAATTAACTAAACAACACAGCAATTACACAAACAAGAACAAGTCATTTAAACACATTCAACTGCGCTCTCTCTCTCTCTCTCTCTCTCTCTCTCTCTACTGTATGTTGGAGTGTATTCAGTTTTCTACTACCTCATGAGAAATTAATGAATGCAGAGACACATCGAGTGGAATGCCAGTGTGTGTCTTACAGCTATTTTTTGCCGTTGCCGTAATTTTGGGCTTAATCATGTTAAATAAGAAACACATGCAATCATTCAGAGTCCAGCAGGATAATGTCAAAAATGTTTTTCTGGCTTTAGTTTCAGTTTTAGTTATCTAAAAAAAACCTGGTTCAAAGTATCATGAGCCCAGTGTTGTGTATCGAACCGAATCGTGACATGAGTGTGTTGTTAAAATATGAGGCACACACACATATCAACAAACACACACTCTTAAGTGTAATTACATTCTATAATGCTCAGTGCTCTCTGTGTGCATGATGGATTATGGCATGACACCATTATTTAGCTGAAAAATGATTAATGGTGTATGAGCTACATAAACACTGCAACTGAAAGACAAGCTCACCGAGAGCGTCTCTGACCCTCACACACACCTCTGAAATAAACACACACCAGCACGGCAACATGAAATATGGGCCGCATTTAAGACTTATTGTTCTCCATATGACAAGAGGAGCAGAATTCATTCAGCATTCGTCCAAGAGCGATAAACTCTTCATTATAACTCCAGACGTCTGTATAAAAGCACTGGCACTAATGGAAAAGCTCAGAAAAACACAGTCCTAAATGATGCGACAGACGTCTGACATGAGAAAAAAACAATCAATCACTCGTAAAACATCTACTATTACATAAAATATTTGCAATTTAAATGTTGCTGGCAAAAAAAATAACTATTGCATCACTTCTGAAGAGCCGTCAATGCTGAAAAATGCTGTCCGAATTATGCCAATATCTAGATGCTAACTAATATTTTATTTCAGCTTTATTTAGATTAACAGCAATGTTTTTAATATTTTTAGTTTACGTGAATAACCCTGCTTGAAAAAACCCATAAATTCATTAAACATCCTGTCCTGATTTTAATGGGTAATTTACGATTATTTTTAAGACTTTTTTTCAAGAGTTTGAATTCTTCTTAAGTTTTGTCTTAGGAACAATCTTAGAAAAAAAATTTTTTGGGGAATAAAATATATTTGTAAATAAAAATAAATAAAATAGTTTTATTCTTAAAGTGACTCTATGCTATTTAACGGTTCCTGATTGTGTTTTGGAATCTCCTGTAACAGCTTTACATGCATCTAAGATCAAAAAACACTTTAATTTTCTCATAATAATAATCACTGCAGCATCATCTCTTTTCTCACAGTGTCTGAAACGGTTCGTTCGGAGATTCAGTCTCTCTAAGCTCCGCCTCTCTAATAGCTGCTCTGCTCTGATTGGTCAGATGTCCCAGTCTGTTGTGATTGGTCAGAAACCAAATAGTCATTAGCATATCTGAATCTCAGCTCTTGATCACAGTGATACGAACGGCAACGATGGCGTGGGTTTTACCAACGCTATCTCACGACCAATACGTACGAATTTGTACGAGTGATGAAAAGGTGGCTAATTCGTACGACTTTGTACGACCTCACTCATACGAATTTGTACGATTTGTCTAAACCCATGTGATGGGTAGGTTTAGGGGCGGGGTCAGCGGTAGGTCATTCGTACAAATTCATACGAATTGGGCAACTCGTAAAATATGTACGATTTAGCAAAAATCTTACTAATTCGTACGAGTGAGGTTGTATGAATTCGTACGAATTAGCCACCTCGTACAATTCGTAAAAATTGCCGTGAGATCGGGCTGGTTTTACCGTATCAATCTCAGAAAACAGCGTCTGCTCGACACAAACAACACGAACCAAACTCTTCCAGTCTCAGGTAAACTACAGTGTTTGAGGGCGGGGCTAATAGACGCTGTTCAGCCAATCACGACCAGAGTATGTAAATTAGTTACAAACCCATGAACGTAAAACGAGGCAGACCTTTTATATTCACAGTCAGCCATATTACACACTAAATAATGTGCGGAAAAGCCTAATAGGGGCACTTTAAGAATGTTTTGTGAATCAAATTCAGGATTAATAAAGGCTCTGTAACCCCTGATGTTTTTTTTTGTTTGTTCTAACGGCAGCAATTATGAAAGCGCTTTACTAACGAGCGTATGTGGACTCAAAGCTGCTGTCCTCGCTAATAAGTCCCTCTAATGAGATCATTAATTATGTCCTCCAGGAGAAAAAATCTGCTGCCTCAACATGTCGAGGACAACACAGGAACGGCAAGTGGGGTGTGAGAGCAGAATACGGGTCAGTGTGAGACACGAGCCGCAAGCGACACGTGTGTGTGTTAGAACGGATGCCGTATGCTCTTAAACACCACCATCTGTACGGGAGAACGAACGAGACCGTTTACTGCGCGAATGATGCACTGTAAAAATAGCAAGAGTTGCCGCAAACAATCAATTACCAGGTTTAGTGTGAAACAAAATTCTGTTTTTTTTCCCCCATCTTCATCTTTCTTTAGTGCGTAATGTTGCTGTTTGAGCATGAAAACTTATTCTCTATATCAGCGTCAGTGTTTCTGAACTCCTGAAACACCTCCATTGTAGTCTTGAGTTTCTTCCGGGAACACGTCACAATATTCCTCATTTAAATAATTAATACGTAGAATAAAGGGGCGGGGCGGGGCCTGGTTGAGTTATGGTAAGGGGCGGGACATTTCCCAAACACACTCGAAGCGCTCGACCAATCACAACACACTGCTCCAGCCGACCAATCAGAGCACAGTGTGTTTTTTCTTTTCAGAAGGAGGGGCTTCATAGAGACAGGAACTAAACAGTGGTGGGTTTCCCGAAAGCATCGTTACCCAACTATAGTCGCAAATTCCGTCGTTATCAGCAGTTCAACGACAAATTTGCGACAATATGGTTTCGGGAAAAAGTCGTGACTCGCTAGTTGATTTCTTCAGTGATGCAGCGTAGTGAAGCAACGAGTTACATCGTTATACGAGAAACACACCGAGAGCGTTACTGACAGACTGGGAAGAGAGGAGCTGCAACAGGGACAGTGAAAAAGACATAAATACAAGCAAAATAAGGCCTACCACCCAAAAACGACCACTTTCACCTATATAAGCAGCTACAGCGCGTGAGAGGACGCAATTATTCATTTTTCAGTTCAAGATCTGTTTCTCCAGTGTGTGTGTATTTAACTGGTGCTCTGTTTGAATGACACACAATATAAACAATCAAGGTTTGCCTAATTGGTAATTAATCAGGATCCCTGATTAGAGGTGATCAATTACAGGCGTCTGGAGAACACACAGTTAGCGGCGCACTCAGTCTGATCCAAACAGAATTACATGAGTAAAACTGACCCAAAACAAAACTGTTTGGTTTTTGGTGCTCAGTTGCTAATAAAATATATGCATCAAATACACGGCAAAAAAAAAAAAAAAATTTTCCTCAGTATTTCTGTCTAAAAATATCTAAACATTCTTAAATCAAGATACATTTACTGGAGAAGCAAAATGACTGAAGTTTTGTTTTTTGAAAAATGTATAAAAATTAAGTGACTATGTTAAAAACGAAGAAATATCTGGCAATGGGTCAAAATAAATTACCTAAAGATTATTTTTCTAAACCCATTGGCAATTAATATTAATTTAGAGAAAGTATAAGAATATAGTAAATAAAGTATAGAAAATGAGAATACGGTGAATAAAGTGCACACTGGAATTCAATATTTCAGAGTGTGTGTTATATGGTGCTAACATGACCGTCTGACTGTGTTTATTTCACACTCCTGCGCTCGTTTTCTCCTCCGTCCATGATGTCACTCTGTGTCTTTATCTCTGCCTCTGAATCTGGGTTATTTTCTGCTGTCACCATCATTTTCTGCTGAAAACACAAACCCAGGCAATATCACAATATCAGGCACAGTGTATCTCTCTCTCTCTCTCTCTCTCTCACACACACACACACACACTCCTCATGCATACACATGACTCTCTCTCTCTCACACACACACACACACACACACACACAGTCCTCATGCATAGTCAAGTCACCTTATTTATATAGCGCTTTTTACAATAGATTGTTTCAAAGCAGTTTTACAAAGATAACAGGAAAATAATGTTGTAATAATATTATTAAATATAAAATGAAATGTCCCCAAATGACTCTCAACTCGCTAGTTGAGTCATACATACACATGACTCTCTCTCTCTCTCACACACACACACGTTTTTATAGTAGTATTTCTACAACAGAACTAGTTCGGCTCTGGTTAATGACACAAAAACACTGTGTGTCTTTGAGGGAGAACTGAATTTATTCTCTCCACGTGTAGCAGAGGAAAGAGAAATGAGCCTATGGCTACAGAGACACAGACCGTGAAACACTCGATACATTTGATACATCATTTAATTTCATTTGGGTTTAGAAATGTAGGGAAATTCATCTACGTGTACACATATCTGCAGCTGGAGTCCTGCGTGTGGAAATGGAGAATAAATCATGGAGAAAAATACAGAAAGATACGAGACACGACTGAGACGCAAGCAGAGAATACGAATATGAGGAGGCTGAACATCCTGAAGTATAACAGCGAGAAAAGAAACAGCAGAAAATGAGATTATGGTAAATAAAATGCAGAAAATAAAAGTGCAGAAAATATGAGAATATAGTGAATAAATAACAGAAAATATGAGAATACAGTAAATAAAGTGAAGAAAATATGAGAATACAGCAAATAAAGTGCAGAAAATATGAGAATACAGTAAATAAATGGCAGAAAATATGAGAATACATTAAATAAAGTGAAGAAAATATGTGAATACAGCAAATAAAGTGCAGAAAATATGAGAATACAGCAAATAAAGTGCAGAAAATATGAGAATACAGTAAATAAAGTGCAGAAAATATGAGAATACAGTAAATAAATGGCAGAAAATATGAGAATACAGCAAATAAAGTGCATAAAATGAGAATACAGCAAATAAAGTGCATAAAATATGAGAATACAGCAAATAAAGTGCAGAAAATATGAGCAAAACAGTAAATACAGTGCATAAATGATCAGAATACAGTAAATAAAGTGCATAAAATATGAGAATACAGCAAATAAAGAGCATAAAATATGAGAACACAGCAAATAAAGTGCATAAAATATGAGAATATATTGAATATAATGCAGAAAATAAAGGCAGACAGTAAATAAAGTGCAGAAAATATGAGAATAAAGTAAATAAATTGCAGAAAATATGAGAATACAGCAAATAAAAGTAGTCAATATTAGTGTTTGTAATGTAGTATGTAGTGTGCATGCGAGTCCCAGTGATAAAAATGTGACTGTAAAAGAATAAAGCAGAAAGGATGAAGGAGGGAGTTTTTATTCTCATTGTCTCAGCTGGTGTGTGTGTGTGTGTGTGTGTGTGTGTGTGTGTGTGTGTGTGTGTGTGTGTGTGTTCACTGCTGAAGGACTCTTGTCTCATAACTTCACTGACCTTCACTCCATTAACACTCATCTCTGTCTGATAAAACCCTGATCTGCTATCTGGACTATTTTACCCAAGAGTCTGCAGGAGTGTGTGTTTGAGAAAGTGTGAGGTGATACAGAGGACGGGCTTTAAATGGAAACATACAGAGAGAAGGACAAGTGTCTCACACACACACACACACACACACACACTGATAAGGACACGTCCACTGCACTTACAGTAGGAAACCAGAGAAACACATGTTTGGACCAAGTGTGAGACGTGTGTGTGTGTTTCACAAACAATGTTAAATATAAGACATGCATTGTTACCTTTATCCACGTCTGTGGCCACCAGACACTGGACCTGATTGAAAACAGACAGGTGTAGCAAACAGAGTCAAAGAGGTTAGCGAGGATTCAATTCATGCACACTAGCGGTCAAAAGATTATTGAGTATTGTAAAGAGAGATACATAATAGAGATCATTTTTAGTTTAAGTCTCTTCTGCTCACCAAGGCTGCATTTATTTGATCAAAAATACAGTAAAAATAGTGAAATATTATTAGAATTTAAAACTACTGTTTTCTATGTGAATATATAGTAAAGTGTAATTTATTCCTGTGATCAAAGCTGAATTTTCAGCATCATTACTCCAGTCTTCAGTAGAGCCCGACCGATATGGATTTTTGGGGGCCGATACCGATATTAGGGAGTAAAAAAAGCCCGATACTGATATATCGGCCGATATTATTTATGTGTATATTATAATACAGTAGCAATATTATTTATGTGTATTATAGTACAGTATACCAGTCAAAAGTTTGGACACTTTCCTATTGGTGTGTACAAACTTTTGATGGGTACTTTACACAGTAGCTATAAACAGAATAAATATATTTTATAAATGAAGTTCCTAAACGTAAGTTAGGGAGGAGCGAGCCAATCTAATCTTTCAATCAACAGCCTGAGTATATAAGCAGCCGCTTACCTCTCCCTAGCATCAGCTGTTCCAGTATGCATTACTGCCGCACGGAATAATGTCCGACATCCCGGAAATCCAGCACTTCCCGTCAGACGACGAACTGACAAGCCTTCCTGGGACACAGCCAGTCACACCCCGCGTGAGATCGGATCTTATGGATCATCTTCATGAGCGTTCTTATCGAGAAATCCAGCGCTCATATAAACCACGTTCCAAAGGCAACGCTCTCCTCCATCTTCAAGATCGCCAGTTTTAACCGAGCCTCGTCCGTCTTCTTCTCTCCATTCTTCCGCTGCTAATACACCGATTCCACCCATTTCAAAATGTTCAGTCAACAGCCTACGTCAAGTCCTCCAGCTCCGGAATCCATTTCTCCTGCAGATCATCAAAAGCTCAACTCTACGATCTTTTCATCAGTTCTTATAGTTCCAGCATTCCATCGAACACTTCAACATCTTATAAAGGCAAGACTCGCACCTCTTCTACCTCCGTTTCTCTCCCAGTTCGGCGTTCCGAACCCACACAATCCCAACGCGCCGATTCAAAGGCCGCCGGCGCCGCCGCGGCTCGCACTTCCTTGTCCGCCGGTATTTCCACCCGGCCAGCAACAGTGGCCGCAAAAACAGTTCCGCTTCTTCTCCAGCTCTCACAAACTTCATGCAGTCAGCCCCACTCCTCAGGCAAGAACCAAACTCACAAACACATTCCTCCGCACTTCCCTCTGCTTCTCCAGTTCTCTCTAAACTTCTTTATAATAACCCTTGTGCCAGGTCACCCTCGCACACAGTTACATTTCTCTCACCCTCAAACCAACCTACTCAAAGCGCGGATCCTAGCGCGAGGTCGCCTTCGCTAGCCATCTTCCCTCTTTCCTTCCATTCCAATTCGCCCCATTCCTTTTTTCCCCTTCTATCTTCCAATTGTCTCCTAATATTCTTTCCAGTTCACATCAGAGCGTGAGGTTGCCTCAGCAAAGGATTTCTACACTTTTTTTTCTCTCTCTTTCCCACAAACCCTCCTCTTCCTCTCACTTCAGGCCATGCCAGCCATCTTGGACACCAGCAGTGTTGGGGAGTAACGCTATATATGTACCGGCGTTACGTTTTCAGAATACAAAATATGAGTAGGTCCATCTGTATTCCGTTAGTTACAATTTAAATAGTTGGTATTTAGAATACAGTTACATTGTTGAAATCAATGGATTACATTACGATACTTCTGTTTCACGAGTTTAGTCACTTTCTAAACAATTCAAAACGAAACAAACTGCTTTCTGCTTAAGTAATCCATATGAAATGCGCATTTCTCTCTGGCGCGTTCACTAGCATACTGCAAAGATCGCGAGTCATCATCGTCAACTTAATCTTTGCAGGCTACAGTGTCACAGACAGAAGACACTTGTTTATTAAGAAACAATTAAAATATTGCTATATTTGACATTCATAATTCTTTTGCAGACTCTTTGTGACAGCTTTTAGGTGCTTTATTGGCAGCACCATCCCTACAACGCGTCACCACCGCATCACCATTCCGCATACCTACACTTATAAAATGCAGTTCAATGTGGAATTAATCCAAGTATTCAGAATACGTTACTCAGATTGATTAACTTAACGGAATAGGTTACAAATTACATTTTGGGGCATGTATTCTGTAACGAAATCCGTTTTGAAAGTATCCTTTCCAACACTGGACACCAGTCAGTAATGGGACCCTCCGATCAACATTCATTTACTTTTCTCAACACTAACACTTGCTCCTCAGGTACAATCCGCTTGCCAGCCCATTCACTCTCAACAGCAGTCAATCTTCCAGCTCCGAACAATGCAGTCGCCATGGAACCACCTCCAGTCCCAGCCCATCTCCGTTCCCTAATTCTATCAGGTGCAACTATCAGTCCTCCTTTTCTACTGACTTCCGTCCCACTCAATGAATCCCACCGCTCGTTTGACTTAAATCGTTGATCTTACAAATTCCGTACAGTCTTCAAAACGGGTTCTCACACATGCAGAATTCTGCGTTGCTTTTGCCAGATACACAGAAGTAATTTGCACTTCATTTCCAGCCAGACGCAAGGAATTAAATGACTACCTCTCTATCATAGCAGAGCCCAGTCTCTCTTTCGGAGGTAGTCATTTTTATACATACCATAAGCTTTTCAGCTAAATGCGCCGCCCGCGTCATACACTGGAACAAGTGTCCTTACTGGGGAGCCTTGGACCTCGAACTAACAGAGTCTTCTTAGGCGTTCAAAGCCCTTCTTGCGCCATCTGCAGGTCTATCATTCATTCTACTTCAGAATGTCCCCAAACCAACCCAGATCTTCCAACCCATCCAGCTCCTTTTCAAGAAAAATCCACTTCATATGTCTCTCAATCAAGGAATGACCGTAACCAGATTTTTTCCTCAGTTTCAGGCAGACAAGTGTGCAACAGCTTTAATTCATCACGTTGCAACAGACAACGATGCCACTTCCCCCAAGTCTGTCATTTCTGTGGCGGAGCTCACGCCCGTTCTATTTGCCCTGTGCGCCGCTCCTCAGCCAACTTTAACCATCGACATTCTTAAAGTCTGCCTAACCACTCTCCGCTCACGTCTTTTTCTCCTAACAAAACAAGAACCCTAGACGCTATGTTCAATTTGGCTTTCTTCCGATCATCAAATCAAAATGCTAGGTCGATGGTTGTCCCTCGCCTTCGAAACATATGTTCGTTCAGATCCGCATAACATTAGACAAGCTCAGCAAACACTAGCATTCCTCTGAGTCTGGAACGCTTCTCCCTACTATTTTGCATCTCCCCGCTTACCTAGCCCCGCAGGGCGTGTATTCATCTGGATGCAGTGAGAGCTCTCCTTTTTCAGATGTGCGTGACCTACCACTCCTGGAGTGGGGTCTCCCATCTGAATCGCTGTGTGGGCTCTTCCATTCAGATGCATCATAGGCTCTCCCGTTCGACTTGCTGTGTGGGCTCTCCCGTTTTGATCGCCGAGTGAACTCCCTATTTATACATATGGGGGGGCTCTCTCCTTCGAAACGCAGTGGGAGCTCTCCCGGTCGAAATGCAGTATGAGCTTTCCGTTCGGGCGCCGTGGGGGCTCTCCCTTTCCGAATCGCTGTGTGATCCTTCATGTTTTTAACCATGGAGGCTCTCCCGTTCAGATCCCAGTGTGGGCCCTCCTATCCGAAAACAGGACTGGAGGTATCAAGGATCGTACGTCCCTCGAATGCGACGGGCCAATATGTCTTTATGTGATCGCCACCCCCTGCGTCAGAAGGATGGTAGTTCTGCATTTCCTATGTATACCGTAGGCTCCCTCTTGCTGCGTAGGGAGTTTCACTTCAGATATTGGTGGCCCGTTTGCCTCTAGGGACGAGGACCTCCTTCCCCGTTTGTGACATCTGGAAGCCCTATGTTCTCTAACTCCATGGAGCTCCATGTCATGGATGTGGTAGGGCGTTCTCCAACCTCGTACTCAAACTTCCAGTCCCAAGATACTCCCGCAGGACTAATATCCGAAAGTCACTGCCGCAGCGGTGAGATGTACCCCAGTCAAATTTCCACAAGCCAATATCGTTTCACTCCACAACGAACGCAGGCACACCCTTTAAAACACAGCTCCATGCAGCTTTCAATTTCCACTCTTTTTGGGGGGTAACATGCTTTAAGCTCTTAGGCATCCTGTATTTGATCATGTAATTCTAACTTGCTGTCCCAAATATTTATTCAACACTTTTGGGGGGTATATCAGAGCTCGAGTTGAAGCTGCTTCATCGAGCCCCTCTCCAGTGGACAGCAAGCCAAATAAGTTTAACCTAAAATCTTAAAGATTCTATGGGCAAACGAACTCGTTAAACACGTTTTGCAATGATCACTCAAATGTGGTGATCAAACACTTGTGTGACACAGATATGTAATGAAGGCAGGGGGAATGATAGAATGAGAATTATACAGTTGAGCTGTAACCAAACTAGTTTGCATTGCATGTTATATTATATTCTAAATACTGTTGCATAATCTTCACTAACGACTTTGTCTTTTAATTTAGTCATAACTTGTATCAATAAATATATAAAAAGTGTCACTGACAAAACCTTATTATCTTCTATTTTTACTCTTAATTCCTCTAATCTCTACCAGTGGAGGAAGAACTCAGATCTTTTTACTAAAGTACAATTAATAATATCATAATGAAAACGTTTTTAATTACATATGTACAATACTTTTATACTATTTTAAATAATTAGTAAGCAAAATGTATACTAAACGTGAAACTGGGCTACTCTTAATGCAAAATGGCCCTATATAAAGTGTTATAATTATATACATTTTTGGAATATTGCTTGATGTTGTAACGTAGCGTTATCAGGCAGAATGAGCTTTAACACTGTGTCTACACCGGACGCGGCCGTTACTGCTCGCATCGCAACAGCTGTTTACCCTAGACAAAGCAGAATCAGTTTACTGTCGGAGATCGCTCGCGCCACGCATTTTAATCAATGTTTTGTCACGGTTCACACATTCATTGACTCGCTCTGATGTTGTGTTTTTGTATGTACGTGGGCGGAGCCGCTGATCAGTCCCTGATTATCATCAGCGCCAGCTGTAACTGATCAGCGGTTCCTATTTAAGCACTTAGTCTTTCGTCTTGTGTTTGTCAGATCGTTGTTGGATGTTTCCCGTCCCTGGTGTCTGATCCCTCTCGTGTCTCCGTGTTCCTGCCTGTGTTGCCGTGTGTTTGTGGAGTCGCTGGATGTGTTCATTCTACTCTTGTAAGTCTCTGTCTGCACCGCCTGACTTCTCTGGATTACTTCACTCGTGAGTCTCTGTCTGCACCGCCTGACTTCTCTGGATTACTTCACTCGTGAGTCTTTGTCTGCACCGCCTGACTTCCCTGGATTACTTCACGCATTCCCCGTCTCGAGTGCTGGGTTGCCTACCCGCATGCCTGCGTCACCAAGGAGTCATCAGTTTGCTTCGCCAGAGTTCAGAGACTGTTCCCGAGTTCATCCAATTGCCTTACTCTTTATTGGTCAATAAACTGAGTTACTTGCTATTTTCTGTGCCATAACAGAACGATCTGACCAACATGGAGACAGCAAGGACACCTGAACTTTCTGAGTTTCTCGCCCGCAACATGTCTCGGATGGATCAGCAGGAGGAGAATCTCGCCATGACTGGCCGGGCGGTTCAAGCATTGGTGGCGCAGGTATCCGAGCTCACCCAGCAGATTCAACAACTTACCACACCCACTGCGCCAACCCCACCGCCGCTTTCCCCCACCCCTCCTTCAGCCGGTCGTCAACAGGAGCCGCGTTTACCCACCCCTGAGAGCTATTCGGGTGAGGCCAATTACTGTCGAGCCTTCCTGACTAAATGTTCGACGTTTTTTGCCCTACAGCCTCTGACTTTCTCCACTGAGGATGCTAAGGTGGCTTTCGTACTCACATTGTTGACTGGACGTGCGGCCTTGTGGGGGACGGCGGTGTGGGAGAACCAACGACCATGCTGTTCCTCGTTCCAGGCACTCTCACAAGAGATGAGGAGGGTGTTTGATCGGGCGGTCGCCGGTAAGGAAGCTGCACGACAACTCGCAGATCTTCACCAGGGGAACCGAACCGTTGCCGATTACTCCATTGAGTTTCGCACCCTCGCCGCTGAGTGCCGCTGGAACGAGGAGGCGCAGTGGGATAGGTTCCTGCATGGGCTGGCTGACCGTATCCACCGGGAGATCTATACCCTGGACATACCAACGGGTCTCGATGGACTAATTGAGCTGGCCCTGCGAGTAGACGCTCGCCTACATCGTCTTGAGCAACGCACTCGTACTGTCCCGGGCCCTAGGACTTTCGGAACCCCCCAGGCCAGCGGTAGTGATACGGTCAGTCCCGTCGACGATCACGAGCCCATGCAGGTGGGTCGAGCTCGGCTCTCCCGGGAGGAGAGGGAGAGAAGGAGATCCCGTGGATTATGTCTCTACTGTGGCGGAGCGGGTCACTTTCTCAACCAGTGTCCAGTAAAAGACAGGGCTCGGCAGTAGAGAAGGGGATACTGTCGGGCGGGATCTCCATATCCATCGCCTCTTCCACACTCCTCCCGGTGAGACTGCAGTGGGCAACCCGAACTCATCACTGTCAGGCACTTTTGGACTCTGGAGCCGAAGGAAATTTTATGGACTGGACATTAGCACGTAAGCTCCAAATACCCATCACACAACTCACTAACAAGATTTCTGTTAATGCACTTAATGGTCAAGAAATTCCTGCTATATCATTCACCACCACTCAGTTGACCCTCATCACTTCTGGCAATCATTCCGAAGAACTGTCTTTTCTGCTTCTGGACTCCCCTCATGTTCCCATTGTCCTCGGACACCCCTGGCTAGTTCAGCACAACCCCCGGGTGGACTGGGGACATAACTCGGTTTCTACCTGGAGCACTCAATGTTATGCGTCTTGTTTGGTGTCTGCTTGTTCGTCCGTGTCCAGTTCTGTTTTTCAGGAGGAGTCGGTGAATGTGTCTAACGTGCCCCGTGAGTACCTCGACCTGAAGGAAGTGTTCAGTAAGTCCCGGGCTGCTTCTCTCCCTCCGCATCGTCCCTATGACTGTGCTATAGATCTTCTGCCAGGTACGTCTCCGCCTAAGGGCAAGTTATACTCTCTTTCAGTTCCTGAGAGGGAGGCCATGGAGAAATACATTTCTGATTCTCTGGCATCCAAGTTCATCCGTCCTTCTTCTCCAGCAGGGGCGGGGTTCTTTTTTGTGGGGAAGAAAGATGGCTCCCTGCGACCGTGTATTGATTACCGAGGGCTGAACAACATCACGGTAAAGAATACTTATCCTTTGCCGTTGATGTCTTCAGCTTTCGAGCGGTTACAGGGAGCATCAGTCTTCACAAAATTGGATTTACGTAATGCTTATCATTTGGTCCGCATCAAGAAGGGGGATGAATGGAAAACCGCGTTTAACACCCCCAGGGGTCACTTTGAATATTTGGTCATGCCGTTCGGGCTGTCCAACTCCCCAGCGGTTTTCCAGGCACTCGTCAATGACGTGCTGAGAGACATGGTTGACCAATTCATCTATGTTTACCTGGATGACATATTGATTTTTTCTTCGTCTCTCCAGGAACACGTTCAGCACGTCAGACGAGTGCTTCAGAGGTTGCTAGAGAATGGGCTTTTTGTCAAGGCGGAGAAATTCGCTTTTCATGCACAGTCTGTTCCTTTCTTAGGTTACATCATCTCGTCTGAGGGGGTGCGTATGGATCCTGACAAGGTTAAGGCTGTGATGGATTGGCCAAGTCCAGATTCCCGTAAGGCCCTACAGAGGTTTCTGGGGTTCGCCAATTTTTATCGGCGTTTTATTCGCAACTTCAGCCAACTAGCCACTCCTCTGACTGCCTTGACCTCCCCCAGAACGACGTTCAGGTGGTCCGATACAGCGGAGGCTGTATTCGCTAACCTCAAGAGCTGCTTCAGTTCAGCTCCCATCCTTATCGCCCCTGATCTATCACGTCAGTTCGTGGTGGAGGTCGACGCGTCAGAGGTGGGGGTAGGTGCAGTTCTATCTCAACGCTCCTCCACAGACGACAAGATGCACCCTTGCGCGTTTTTGTCTCATCGTTTATCTCCAGCCGAACGTAACTATGACATTGGTAACAGAGAGTTGTTGGCAGTTAAGTTAGCACTGGAGGAGTGGCGTCATTGGTTGGAAGGGTCGGGGGTACCTTTTGTCGTTTGGACCGATCATAAGAACCTAGAATACATTAGATCTGCTAAAAGACTCAACTCCAGGCAGGCTCGGTGGGCACTTTTTTTCGGACGTTTTGATTTTTCTCTATCGTACCGCCCGGGTTCCAAGAACATCAAACCCGATTCCTTATCTCGTATTTTTGACCAATCCGAACGCCCGGTTACTCCCGAGTGCATTTTACCCGAGAAGCTAGTTATCTCCACACTCACATGGGAGGTCGAATCGAAGGTCAAGACTGCCTTAGAAGGGGTAACGCCTCCGCCCGGTTGTCCACCAAGTCGATTATTTGTGCCAGAGGGGTTACGGTCCGACGTTATTCCATGGGGTCATTGTTCCAGTGTGGCTTGTCATCCAGGAGTTAACCGTACCAGTTTTTTGGTCAAGCAACGATTCTGGTGGCCATTAATGGCTCGCGACATTCGGAATTTTGTTTTGGCTTGCTCGAATTGTGCCACTGGTAAGACTTCCAATCGACCCCCAGATGGGTTACTCCAACCGCTGTCAGTCCCTTCGAGACCCTGGTCCCACATTGCGCTAGATTTTGTCACCGCCCTCCCACCCTCCCAGGGTAAGACGGTCGTTTTGACCGTAGTGGACCGGTTCTCGAAGGCGGCTCATTTCATCCCCTTGCCCAAATTACCCTCTGCCAAGGAGACAGCGGTAGCTGTCATAGATCACGTCTTTCGCTTACATGGCCTCCCGATGGACGTGGTCTCTGACAGGGGGCCCCAATTTGTGTCCAGATTCTGGAAGGAGTTTTGTAAAGTACTGGGAGCGACTGTAAGTCTGTCTTCGGGTTATCATCCCCAGAGCAATGGCCAAACCGAGAGAGCCAACCAAGATTTAGAGAGAATGATGAGATGTTTGGTGTCTAAGAATCCTTCCTCCTGGAGCCAACAACTTTCAATGGTTGAGTACGCTCATAACTCCTTACCAGTGTCATCCACGGGTCTATCTCCGTTTGAGTGTAGCTTAGGGTACCAGCCACCAATTTTTTCTAACCTGGAATCCGAGGTCGCGGTTCCCTCCGCCCACGCCTTTGTCCAGAGGTGTCACCGCACCTGGACCAGAGCCCGTGAGACTCTGCTCCAGGTGAGGGCGCGCACCAAGGTCAAGGCCGATCGCCACCGGTCAAGACCTCCCGTATCCGTCGTCGGTCAAAAAGTGTGGCTTTCTACCAAGAACATTCCGCTCCGTTCCGTATCTAATAAATTAGCTCCCAAATTCATTGGCCCGTTTACTGTCACCAAGATCCTTAGTCCGGTGACAGCCCGCCTCAAACTCCCTCCTGCGTACAGGAGAATTCATCCCGTGTTCCATGTTTCCAAATTAAAGCCCGTATTTCGTTCTCCCCTTAACCCGCCAGCCCCGGTTCCCCCACCGCCGCGACTCGTAGATGGGGAACCCACTTATTCGGTCAACCGTATTCTGGATTCTAGACGGAGGGGACGCGGATTCCAGTATTTGGTGGACTGGGAGGGTTACGGTCCGGAGGAGAGAAGTTGGGTTCCTGCTAGGGACATCCTGGATCAATCCCTTATTGATGATTACAATCGACAGGTAGGTCCCTCTGGGAGCGCCGAGAGGCACTCTTAGAGGGAGGGGTACTGTCACGGTTCACACATTCATTGACTCGCTCTGATGTTGTGTTTTTTGTATGCACGTGGGCGGAGCCGCTGATCAGTCCCTGATTATCATCAGCGCCAGCTGTAACTGATCAGCGGTTCCTATTTAAGCACTTAGTCTTTCGTCTTGTGTTTGTCAGATCGTTGTTGGATGTTTCCCGTCCCTGGTGTCTGATCCCTCTCGTGTCTCCGTGTTCCTGCCTGTGTTGCCGTGTGTTTGTGGAGTCGCTGGATGTGTTCATTCTACTCTTGTGAGTCTCTGTCTGCACCGCCTGACTTCTCTGGATTACTTCACTCGTGAGTCTCTGTCTGCACCGCCTGACTTCTCTGGATTACTTCACTCGTGAGTCTTTGTCTGCACCGCCTGACTTCCCTGGATTACTTCACGCATTCACCGTCTCGAGTGCTGGGTTGCCTACCCGCATGCCTGCGTCACCAAGGAGTCATCAGTTTGCTTCGCCAGAGTTCAGAGACTGTTCCCGAGTTCATCCAATTGCCTTACTGTTTATTGGTCAATAAACTGAGTTACTTGCTATTGTCTCCGCTATTTTCTGTGCCATAACATGTTTCATCAACCAATTGCCTTAATAAATAAGAAGTAAATATAGCAGACAATATAATAAGGACTTCTCAGCTGTGCGCTTGCAATAGTCACAAGCTCACACAATACGTGACAGAGGCTTGTAGCAGAGAAATCAATTCTGTGAATTACACTGCGCAAATCACAAGTAGGCTACTACGCACTGGATGAAGAAGGGTTGGCTCTCAGTCTCCACAAGCTACATAAAATATTCATTTTATTTTATTTTTCGTGTTCGCATTTATGAGGAAAAAACAATGTTACAGACTCGACAGTTCAGCACTACGGACGTGAGCGCTCTGAAAGCGGCACTAAAATATGCTTTGAAACTTTCACATAGACATCAAACAGAAAGCACAAAACCTTTCGTTTCAAAGTGAATTTCGTTTTGTATTAATTGTATCTTAATTTTAATCAATGTTTCATCAACCAATTGCCTGGATTTAATATATAAGAAGTAGATAGCAGACGATAGATAATCTCGACACGGAGGCGCCTGCGGGTGAACTGGAGCTCGTCTCATGAACTGAAACTCAGCGTATAGACCTGAGAATTGAAATATATCTATGTTGAAATGTCTACTTTTAAACAGAACAATTCAAAACGAAAGACAGACAGACTCATGTAATCGTATGAAATGTGCATTTCTCTCTGGCACGCGTTCACTGAAGATCGCGAGTCAGCATCGTCAACTTCATCTTTGGCTGACACTGACTGAAAACACTTGTTTGTTAATAAACAATTAAAATGTCTCCTTGCTATATTTGTTGTATTCATAATCATTACTTTTGCCAGTTCTTGTGACAGCTTTTAGGTGCTTTATTGGCAGCGCCACCCTTACATGAATCACTGCACCCGCATTTTTTTAAATATTCATTTATCGGCCATTATAATTGCCGATACCGATAGTTAGGAAAATGCCTAAAATCGGCCGATAATATCGGCCCGCCGATATATCGGTCGGGCTCTAGTCTTCAGTGTCACATGATCCTTCAGAAATCAGTCTAATATGAGGATTTGATGCTCAAGAAACATTTATGATTATTATCAATATTGAAAACAGTTTCATATAAAAAAAACATTTTTATGGAAACTGATGCATTTTATTTCTTTAAAGAATAGAAAGTTTGATTTGAATCTTTTGTAACATCATAAATGTCTTTACTGATCACTTTAATGAGTCAACGCGGAATAAAAGTATTAATTTCTTTCTTTTTTTTTTTTACTAAAAACATAAAAAACTTTTTTATGACTTGAAATCAACATTAACTGAAATAAAATATTAAAACATTTCATAAAAAAAATCCTTTTGCTTTAGTAAATCTGTATATTCACAATATCCGCTTATTTCCTGTCTCAGAAAATCCCAGAAGGGAAATTCAATATAAAAGTAATTTGCAGTTTGTGGCGAAATTTAATTATCATTAACGCTTCATAAGTTGGAGAAATCACTCGTTTAGATTCATACGGAAAAGGATGAAACCTTGATGATGTCAAAGGAATCCGGTTAAATATATTGAATTAATCTCATTTATTATAAATTAGATGAAGCTAAAACTGATGATTTGTAAAATATTGTACGCTGTAAACGTGTGCGAGAACGAAACTCACAGAGCGATACCTATGAATACTGATGAGATCATGTTGAAATATATTTTGTAAAGGGCTCTCGGCTCATCTCTCACACGATATTATAATATAAACAATATTGCGTCTGCGACTCTCTGTGTTGAACAGATAAAGAGAAACTCTGCTGATAAACGACTCAAATGTCTCTGTGTGAATAATCTCTGGGTTTTTATCTGACACACAAACTTTTATCCTTTTTAAAGAGAAGGAATATCTGAAGTATTTTAAATTATGGCTCATAACAACACTGAACACTCAAACTGCATAATGTACTTATTTTGAAACTTTTTCTTGAAATATTGACAATGGTTTAATATATTTTTTTAATATAATTATTTTTGGCGTGTCATTTTGTAAATATATTAATGATTTAATGTTAATGATTAATAATTATAATATTATATATTATTTAGATTTTATGTGATATTCCCAGCCCTCCATCATAAACAAAGTAATTAATCACAATCAGATTTCATTACTTTGATGTATAAAATCTCAAATTGTCAAAAAAACACTTACTTTAAATACTTTTCGAAACTTGCAAGTGCTTACAATGGTATAATAAACTTTTTAATGTTTTTTCTCTTAATTATTTAAATGTTTTTTGGCATGCCATTTTGTAAATAAATTAATGATTTAAATAATTTAATTGATAAATTCTGTGGAGGGGAACGAGAGTATTAACTGAGATATAACAATAAATGATGCAGTTTAAAGTCCTTATGCAGAAATATTCTACATCTTTATGACGTGACTGGCCAATCACAATCCAGTATTCAAGAGATGCAATAAACATGAATACGAGTCTCTCTCGTTCTCTTTATCGCCCTGCAGGGAACAAGTGACATTAAAAAGCTCCTGATTCCAGTCTCTCTCCACAAACACACACACTCACACTAACACACTCACTCACACACACACAGCTGAACATATCTAAAATGGGGACATTCCGTAGACGTAATAGTTTTTATACTGTACAAACTGTATATTCTCTCCTCTTACACTAAACCTGCCCATCACACACACACACACACTTAACCTACCCATCACACACACACACACACACACACACTAACCCGACCCCTAAACCCCCACACACACACTAACCCGACCCCTAAACCCACACACACACTAACCCGACCCCTAAACCCCCATACACACACTAACCCGACCCCTAAACCCACACACACACACTAACCCGACCCCTAAACCTACCCATCACACACACACACACACTAACCCTAACCCTAAACCCACACACACACACTAACCGGACCCCTAAATCCCCACACACACACTAACCCGACCCCTAAACCCACACACACACTAACCCGACCCCTAAACCTACCCATCACACACACACACACACACTAACCCAAACCCTAAACCCCCACACACACACTAACCCGATCCCTAAACCCACACACACACTAACCCGATCCCTAAACCCCCACACACACACTAACCCGACCCCTAAACCCACACACACACACTAACCCGACCCCTAAACCTACCCATCACACACACACACACACTTACCCGTCCCCTAAACCCCCCCACACACACTAACCCGACACCTAAACCCGCACACACACTAACCCGACCCCTAAACCCCCACACACACACACTAACCCGACCCCTAAACCCACACACTAACCCGACCCCTAAACCCACACACACACACTAACCCGACCCCTAAACCCACACACACACTAACCCGACCCCTAAACCCACACACACACACTAACCCGACCCCTAAACCCACACACACACACTCTAACCCGACCCCTAAACCCACACACACACACTAACCCAACCCCTAAACCCCCACACACACACTAACCCGACCCCTAAACCCCCACACACACACTAACCCGACCCCTAAACCCGTACACACACTAACCCGACCCCTAAACCCCCCCCCCCCCACACACACACACACACTAACCCGACCCCTAAACCCGCACACACACTTACCTTGACCCCTAACCCACACACACACACACTAACCCGACCCCTAAACCCGACCCCTAAACCCACACACAAACACACTAACCCGACCCCTAAACCCACACACACACACACCAACCCGACCCCTAAACCTACCCATTACACACACACACACACACACTAACCCAAACCCTAAACCCACACACACTAACCCGACCCCTAAACCCCCACACACACACTAACCCGTCCCCTAAACCCCTACACACACACTAACCCGACCCCTAAACCCGCACACACACTAACCCGACCCCTAAACCCCCACACACACACACTAACCCGACCCCTAAACCCACACACACACACTAACCCGACCCCTAAACCCGCACACACACTAACCCGACCCCTAAACCCCCACACACACACACACTAACCCGACCCCTAAACCCCCACACACACACTAACCCGACCCCTAAACCCACACACACACACTAACCCGACCCCTAAACCTACCCATCACACACACACACACACTAACCCTAACCCTAAACCCACACACACACACTAACCCGACCCCTAAACCCCCACACACACACTAACCCGACCCCTAAACCCACACACACACTAACCCGACCCCTAAACCTACCCATCACACACACACACACACACACACACACTAACCCAAACCCTAAACCCCCACACACACACTAACCCGATCCCTAAACCCACACACACACTAACCCGACCCCTAAACCCCCACACACACACTAACCCGACCCCTAAACCCACACACACACACTAACCCGACCCCTAAACCTACCCATCACACACACACACACACACTTACCCGTCCCCTAAACCCCCCCACACACACTAACCTGACCCCTAAACCCGCACACACACTACCCCGACCCCTAAACCCCCACACACACACACTAACCCGACCCCTAAACCCACACACTAACCCGACCCCTAAACCCACACACACACACTAACCCGACCCCTAAACCCACACACACACTAACCCGACCCCTAAACCCACACACACACACTAACCCGACCCCTAAACCCACACACACACACTCTAACCCGACCCCTAAACCCACACACACACACACTAACCCAACCCCTAAACCCCCCCACACACACTAACCCGACCCCTAAACCTACCCATTACACACACACACACACTAACCCAAACCCTAAACCCACACACACACTAACCCGACCCCTAAACCCCCCCACACACACTAACCCGACCCCTAAACCCACACCCACCCACACACATACACACACACTAACCCGACCCCTAAACCCACACACACACACACACACACACACACTAACCCAACCCCTAAACCCACACACACACACACACTAACCTGACCCCTAAACCCACACACACACTAACCCAGTGTTTCTCAACCTCTCCTGCAGGGACCCCCTGACAGGACATGTTTTTGTTTTAACCCTGAAATGGCACACCTGATTCAATTAGTCAGCTACACATTAAGCCTTTGAGCCTTTAATTAATTGAATTAGGTGTGCCATTTCAGGGTTAAAACAAAAACATGTCCTGTCAGGGGGTCCCTGCAGGAGAGGTTGAGAAACACTGCACTAACCCGACCCCTAAACCCACACACACTAACCCCACACACACACACTAACCCGACCCCTAAACCCACACACACACACTAACCCGACCCCTAAACCCACACATACACACTAACCCGACCCCTAAACCCGACCCCTAAACCCACACACACACACACACTAACCCGACCCCTAAACCCACACACACACACTAACCCGACCCCTAAACCCACACACACACACACACACTAACCCGACCCCTAAACCCGACCCCTAAACCCACACACACACACTAACCCGACCCCTAAACCCACACACACACACTAACCCGACCCCTAAACCCACACACACACACACACACACACTAACCCAACCCCTAAACCTACCCATCACACACACACACACACACTAACCCGGCCTCTAAGCCTACCCATCACACACGCACACACTCTCTCTCTATCTCTCACACAAACTGTGTGTGTGTGTGCGAGTCTGTGTTCTAGTGTGAGTGTGCGAGTGTATGTGTGAGTGTAACTGTGTATGTGTGTGTGAGAGTGTGTGCGTGCGAGTGGTAGAGTGTGTGTGTGCGAGTGTGACTGTGTATGTGTGTGTGTAAGGGGATTTGACTCAGATTTGGACAGTAACAAAAGCATTTTAAATCCAGACTGCTCTGAGATCAGTGACCTGGTGAATCTGCAGAGAGGATTACAGACACACACACACACACACACACATAAGCGAGTGAGAGATAAATGAAGGAGTTCATGCATTGTGGGACTGGAGTTGTTCCAGCTGTAGTTTGGTCGGTTCGGTGTGGTTTTGTTCAGGGTTTATTGATCCTGTGAGGTCGACCACAAACATCATGAGATACGAGGGAAAACTTTGTTATATTATTCTTTATACACTGTTATTTTATACTCATAATTATATTGTGTCTGTGTGCCTCCACTATGAGCTCCTCACATACTGTTCACTGCACGGATCACACTATATACTGTATAACAGGGTTATTACCGTTAACTAAAACTATATTCAAACATTTCTGTTCATTGAAATCAAGTGGAAATAACATAATTACATAAAATATAAATATTAGTTGAAAAACAAACTACACAAAATTAGAAACACTGCATTGGCATTAAACAGAAATAAGTTTGAGTTGAAGCACTAAAATTATACATTTAAAACTAAAACTTAACTGAAAATAAATTAAACATATATTTAAAAAAACATAAAAAACGAATAATATGACAAAAGCAGGTAACGAAATTACTAAAAATGAAACTAAATTTAAAATGAAAGCTAATTCAAAATATTAATAAAACTAATAAAACTGGCACACAAATTAAAATGTAATAGTTTTTTTGGCGTTGTGGCCGATCGCACTGTAAAGTTTAATGTTTGGAATCAAAGACAGAATAATTACAGGCATAATTATCAGTGAACATCACAGCAGAAAGGATGATGCGTTAACGACTGTGACGATGATGTCACACACACATACACACACACACACACTGACAGACTCACTCATTCAGACACACACACGCACACACACACACACACACACACACACACTGACAGACTCACTCATTCAGACACACACACACACACACACAGACTCACTCATTCAGACACACACACACACACACACACACACACACACTGACAGACTCACACATTCAGACACACACACACACACACACTGACAGACTCACTCATTCAGACACACACACACACACACACACACACACAGACTCACTCATTCAGACACACACACAGACTCACTCAGACACACACACACACACACACACACACACACACACACTGACAGACTCACTCATTCACACACACACGCACACACACACACAGACTCACTCATTCAGACACACACACACAGACTCACTCATTCAGACACACACACACAGACTCACTCAGACACACACACACACACACACACACACTGACAGACTCACTCATTCACACACACACGCACACACACACACACACACACACACACACATCACGTCTCACATCACGTGAGTGAGTCTGTCAGTGTATGTGTGTGTCTGTGTGTGACACACACATACACACACACTGACAGACTCACTCATTCAGAGACACACACTTCAGTGAGAGTGGGTCACATGGGTTATTGATTATACATTCACTCATGATTGGTTATTGATCACTGAACTGATGATTTCACTAGTGTGACGTTCCCTCATATGCAAAATATCTATTGATCATTTATAGCTGCCTACAGACTATTAATAAAGGCTTCATATGTCTCATGTATAAGGCCATCCCAGAATGCATTGCAACAAGCTCAGTGAAAAATGTCTTCGATACCTTTTGTTTTTTCAATGATAGTTTCACCCAATATTTTATGTTTATTAATTTAACTTTGTAAAGCCTGACATAAGAAATAATAGTAATAAAAAAATCTAACTTTTTGAAATGACAAACTATGTGTTTTATGTTTTAAATCAGGCTCATATAGTGAGAATATGGAGGAAAAACAGCTCAATTTTATTCAGATGATCAAACTATGCAAAAATATGCAATTTAATGCACATATTGTGTTTTTTATATATACAGCCAAAAATAATGTAATGCATGAAAATGTAAATCAATGAGATCTTTATACTTATGCATATAAATATCAGTCATCACTTTATATCTCCCAATAATATAGTCTTATTATACAGTAATACTTAGGTTTATGATCAAAGCTCTGTCGTTTTAAAACATATAATGCAATGCAATACAATGATGATTGACAGATGAACAAATAAACCGTCCTCAAAATCCATATTTTTCTGAAAAATGATGAAGGGATAATGAAGTAAACCTAAACTACTTCAGTAAGTGTTCATCTTAAATTATTACGTACAATATCAAAGTTATTCTTGATAAAAATCAAGATTTCACAGCAAAAAGACTCGAGCTGAAGGAGGACGTTTGTTCAATTATACATTATATCATTATATTATAATTATTTGAATATGAAAAAAGTCTAAACTGTCAATCAGAGACTGGAGGAGATTGTGTGCAACAGGTTTTATCAACAGTTTTTATCAATTTAGAGGCGTTTATGATCAGTAGTTTTATGCATTCTTAGTTTAATGACATGCTAATGGAAAACGAGTCAATTAATTCACATAAAGTCGAACCAAAAATTATGACACCAGATATTTTTTTACTAGTGTGCGCAGGACACTATATATGTACATTTATGTAAGTGAGGAGAGCAAAATAAAGTAAACTGTGACATATTATACCCAAATATTCTTCATACAGTGACTACCAGTAAAATGTATAACAATTTGGGAGCAATAATGATTCAGACACTTTGAGCTGATCATGTTTTGCTGGAGTGTTTTTTCTTTAATTGCTAATGCACCTTTTTACACCACAGACTGAACAACATGAAGCATTGCTTGGTGATTGGTTGAGCTAAACTGGTATTATCTAATTGTGTAGTTAAATTTAACAGCTGACAGATATTCAACATAATTCATGTGTGAGAGTCTAACAGAAGGACGGACAAAACCAGTGAAATATCAACTGAGTTCATAACTCATCATATTTTATTACCATTTTCTAAAATATAGTGAATAAACTGTGATAATGTGAGAAATGTTGAAGGTGTCAGAATACATTTTGGTTTGACTCTCTCTCTCTCTCTCTCTCTCAGACTCAAGCACACAGACACGATGCAGTGTGTATGAAGTGTGTGTGTGTGTGTCTCTGTAAAGCATTGACTGCGATTGACTGCGGCTCAGGCTTTTAGAGCGGCTCGTCTGAGAGCCATAATTGAGGTGATGTTGTTTAAAAAGCTCTCAGGAGCCGAGAGAGAGAGAGAAGATGACAGAGAGAGAGAGAGAGAGAGAGAGAGAGAGAGAGAGACAAGAGGACAGAGAGAGAGAGAGAGCGAGAGAGAGCAAGAGACAAGAGGACAGAGAGAGAGAGAGAGCGAGAGACAAGAGGACAGAGAGAGAGAGCTAGAGAGCGAGAGAGACAAGAGGACAGAGAGAGAGAGAGCTAGAGAGAGAGAGAGACAAGAGGACAGAGAGAGAGAGAGCTAGAGAGCGAGAGAGACAAGAGGACAGAGAGAGAGAGAGAGACAAGAGGACAGAGAGAGAGAGAGAGAGCGAGAGAGAGACAAGAGGACAGAGAGAGAGAGACAAGAGGACAGAGAGAGAGAGAGAGAGAGAGAGAGAGAGAGAAGAGGACAGAGAGAGAGAGAGAGAAGATGACAGAGAGAGAGAGAGCGAGAGAGAGAGAGCGAGAGAGAGAGAGACAAGAGGACAGAGAGAGAGAGAGACAAGAGGACAGAGAGAGAGAGAGACAAGAGGACAGAGAGGGAGCGAGAGACAAGAGGACAGAGAGAGAGAGAGAGCGAGAGACAAGAGGACAGAGAGAGAGAGAGAGAGAGAGAGAGAAGATGACAGAGAGAGAGAGAGCGAGAGAGACGAGGACAGAGAGAGAGAGAGAGCGAGAGACAAGAGGACAGAGAGAGAGAGAGCGAGAGAGAGAGAGAGACAAGAGGACAGAGAGAGAGAGAGCGAGAGACAAGAGGACAGAGAGAGAGAGAGCGAGAGAGAGAGAGAGACAAGAGGACAGAGAGAGAGAGAGAGCGAGAGACAAGAGGACAGAGAGAGAGAGAGAGAGAGAGAGAGAGAGAGAAGATGACAGAGAGAGAGAGAGAGAGAGAGAGAGAAGATGACAGAGAGAGAGAGAGCGAGAGAGAGAGAGAGACAAGAGGACAGAGAGAGAGAGAGAGAGAGAGAGAAGATGACAGAGAGAGAGAGAGAGAGAGAGAGAGAAGATGACAGAGAGAGAGAGAGAGAGAGAGAGAGAAGATGACAGAGAGAGAGAGAGCGAGAGAGAGAGTTCCGATGACAGTTGGCAGCAAAAATATGAGCTCCTGATATCAACAACATTTTTGCCAGAAAATGTACGTTTTTTATGACTCAAACTGTAATTAGATGATTGGAAACTTAACTGTGAACAAAAGAGGCAGAAGATTTTGAAGGTAAGACCTCTGAAAACAATTTAATTTTTTTGTCATCACCTAAAAACTACATAGATACTCAACATATCAAGCTAACTGCTAGCCAAGCTAACATTCCGTGGCAGTTAATTCAGTTGAGAACAACATGGGCCTACCTAAAGCAGAGGCATTTTTCAAAAATGAAGAGGAGCTGGAGATAATATATCCAGCAGAAGTTAAATCTACCAAAGATAAGAAAAAGATGAAAGAGATGATCCTGAGAGAGAACCCAGAGTTTCTGCTGTCTGACTACAGTGGACCAGAAGACAACAGAGTCCGGTGTAACCTGCTGTTCTTCACTGAACACCCATCAGCCTGGCACACCATCCTCAGCTCTGCCATGACATGTAGAAGAAAAGGAGGCATCAGCAAAGGCAGACAACTCACTCTGGAAGGAGACAACGACACAAAGCTGATTGTGAACATCTATCATAACGGAACAGTCATGGTCCAGGGACCAGAAACCAGCCTCAATGAATTCCAGAGGAACTTCAAAAACCTTAAAGTGGAGGTTCAGAAGATTAAGAAAGATCCTGAAGTGAAGAGAAGCGCAGAGGAGGGACTCAGCAACACAACGGACACAAACACTGACCCAGGTTCAAGAACTCCTCTGACAGACAGACACATCAGCACTCCTGCGTCTCCCAAGATAAAGGCCTTGAGAGACAACATCGCGGAGCTGGAGCAGGACTACTACTTGTTTAAAGAGGAAACTACCAACAACATCCACCATCTCCTGAATATGAACAGCCATCACAGCATTCAACAACTACAACAGCTCTGCTCGGCCGTTAAACATCTGGAGGAGGCCAATCAGGAGCTGCGACAGGAGCTGAGGAGGGTGAGAGAGGAGCTGGGTAGAAGAGAACAACACGGCCACACACTGGAGAGACTGCTGGAAGAGACCAGAAACCAGCTGCACACAAAACAACATCAGCAGTGTGTCAGCACTCAAACACACAGCGCCTCCACCCCGGAACGCATCCCATCATCAGCAGTGTCAGCACACACAAAAAAGAGCTCCTTCACTCCTGAACACATCCCAACCACAGCTCAACATCAGCAGTGTGTCAGTACACCATCACTGAGCTCCTCCACTCCTGCAACCCCACAATCTCATCAAGCCCCTCAGAGGAAAGTCAACAGAAACATCACACCATACCGTCCACCAACTACAACACCATCCACGAGCACCGGCAGAGATCAGGCGAGTAAAGACAACATCGTCATCCTCTGTGACTCCAACGGCCACCATCTTGACCACAGACGTCTGTTTCCGGGCAGATCTGTGAAGAAGTTCTGGTGTCCCACCTCACACTCTGCTCTGAGACTGCTGCGAGAGGGAGTTTTGGGCGCACCGTCACACATCATTCTTCACACCGGAACAAACGACATCAGTGCAAGGGTGGACGTCACTAAAGCCCTGTCCAACGTGGTGAAAACAGCCAGCAGGATCTACCCCGGAGCCAAGGTCATCATCTCAACCCTTCTACCTCGCAGAGACGTCCCTCAAAGGATCATCAACACAATCAACGCGGAGATAGCCAACGTATGTGCTTCAATGCCGAGCGTTCACATAGCCAACCATCAGCGCATCACCCATGAGCATCTATATGACCGTATCCACATCCATCGAGAGGGCATGAGACTGTTCGCAAAAACCATCAAGGAGTCAGCCCTAAAACACCCTCAGAAAACACCCCCTGAGCGCGAGTCAGTCAGACAGACGGACAGCTACGCCGCTGTAGTGGCAGGAACAGGTAGAGCTGACACCACTGACCTGATCCAGATCAAACACATGCTGCAAATTATATGTGACAATATGTTAGCTTAAATACTCATAGTATGTCTGTCAAGAATGATCATTATTTCTTAATCACAAATTTTTTATTTTATTATTATTATTATTTTTTATTTTTTATTTTTATTCAATGTGTAAAATTGACCGACTCACCATACTTCTATATATCCTCTATATTACCTTTCTAATTGATTAATCTATATTTTAAAACATGATTGGGTCATGAATTTCATACATTTTTCTGGTAAATCCAATATTCGTCAATGTCATCGTTTAAAATAACATGCTATAACATTCAGGGGATGTTCTCTTCTGCTTTTGGGGAGAAAATTACTAACCCTGATTTTGTTAATATTGTATATAGTTCAGATATAATTATATTACTTGAGACATGGTGTCGTTTAGACTCCAAAATCTGCACTCCTCCAAACTACAGAGAGCTACGAATCCCTTCAATCAAACAGCCTAATATTAAAAACGGAAGAGATTCAGGAGGAATCATAGTTTGGTTTAAAGATCATTTGTGGCATTATATTCAGCCTGTGAAAAAAGGGAAAACACATATTTGGTTAAAACTTCAAAAAGAGCTTTTGTGTTTAGATGAGGACATGTACCTGTGTGCCACATACATCCCCCCATATGAGTCTCCTTATTATAATGAAGACATCTTCCCAACCCTACAGTCAGAGATCGTTTACTTTCAATCTCTAGGGTCGGTTCTGTTAATGGGGGATCTGAACGCTAGAACGGGGAAGGAAGCGGATTACATTTCCTCAGATGGAGACAAATATATTAACAACTCACATATATATCAACGGAAACACTTTACGAAGGCACGTCAGAATTATGACAACACGATAAACAGGCACGGAAAACAAGTCCTGCAGCTCTGCAAAAGCCTGGGTCTGTATATAGTTAACGGCAGGACAAAGGGAGATTCTCTGGGTCGGTTCACCTACTGCTCATATCTGGGCAGCAGCACAGTAGATTACGCTATCACTGATGTAGACCACAGTAAAGTCAACTATTTCACAGTAATGCCACAGCTGCCGTTATCAGACCACAGTCACACAGTCCTCAGTCTGAACAGATCCGTGAACCTCCGGCCTTCAGATCCGAAGGTTAAACTGCACCCCCTCCCCTCCATGTTTATATGGGGTAAAGACAGTCCTGCCCAGTACGAAGCCCAGCTCCACAGCACTCAGGTCCAGAACATGATAAATTCATTTCTGTCTACTTCATTTAGTGAAGAGAAGAAAACTATCAATTTAGCAACTCATCAATTAAATGAAATATTTTCTACAGTGGTCAGAAAAGCCCTGAGAAAAAGAAAAAATTATAGATGTAAGAAAGAAATTGCTAAAGATGGGTGGTTTGATAAAGAATGCCAAAAATTAAGAAAAGAATTAAGATCATTATCAAATATAAAACACAGAGACCCTGCAAACCAACAAACACGAGACAAATATCAGCAAACCCTCAAAACATACAAGTCAATACTAATACAGAAAAAAGCGGATCACATGAAAGCAAAGCTTAATAAGATTGAGGAGGCAGTTGATCAGAATTCTTTTTGGGAATTATGGAATAAATTAGATAAATCAAAAGAACCTAAACACATTCCCATCTATGACCCAAACATCTGGACCGAACATTTTGGAAAACTCTATTCCCAAAACGAACCAACCCTCACCCAAAAACATCTGACCTCCCAACTCTATAACCTGGAACACACTGTAAAAGACCAGCTAAACCATTTAGACCAGCCCATATTATTAAACGAACTGACAGACAAGATGAAATCCCTAAAAAATAAAAAATCCTGTGGCGTGGATTTAATATCAAATGAGATGCTGAAACACAGCAGCCCCAAACTGAAAGATGCAATTCTCAAATTATTCAATCTTTTATTAAAAGCAGGACACTTTCCTGAGATATGGAAAGAAAATTTGATTACACCAATCTTTAAACAGGGCGAGAAGTACGACCCAAATAACTATAGGGGCATCACAGTGAGCAGCAACCTGGGCAAACTCTTCTGCTCCATCATCAACGACAGGCTAGTTCAGTTCCTCCAAGAACACAAGATCCTTAACAATTGTCAAATTGGATTTATGCCTAAACAGAGAACATCAAATCACATTTACACACTCCACACACTCATACTAAAACACGTCCAACAAACAAAACAAGGGAAAATATTTGGCTGCTTCATTGATTTTAAAAAAGCCTTTGATTCGGTATGGCATAATGGACTTTTCCTAAAACTAATCCAAAGTGGAATAGGAGGAAGGACATATGACATTATAAAGGATATATACAACGGGAACAAATGCGGGGTTAAGATTAATGACAAACGCACTGATTATTTCAGTCAAACTAAAGGAGTCCGTCAAGGCTGCAGCCTCAGCCCAACTCTATTTAATATCTATATTAATGAATTGGCATCAGCACTTGAGAAGTCCTCTTGTCCTGGTCTGACCCTCGAGGACAGAGAAATCAAAAGCCTCCTGTACGCTGATGATCTTCTGCTGCTGTCTCCTCATGAAGAGGGTCTGCACCAAAGCCTCTCGCTTCTGGACCAGTACAGCAGCGACTGGGCCTTACCCATCAACATGGACAAGTCCAAAATCATGATCTTTCAGAAAAAACCTCGCCTTACTGACAAAAAATACAAATTTACACTTGGGGGAACAATTCTTAATCATGTCACCTGTTATAATTATTTGGGTCTGACAATCTCAGCTTCTGGAAAATTTGACACTGCAATAAAAGATCTGACTGATAAAGCACGTAGGGCTTATTACAGTATAAGAAAACCCCTGTTCAAATTTAACCCACCCATTAAACTGTGGCTGAAAATCTTTGACAGCATCATCAAACCCATCCTTCTTTACGGCTGTGAAATCTGGGGCCCCAAATTTAAACTAAATTACGAATCCTGGGACAAAACTCCAGCTGAAGTTTTCCACCTTGAGTTCTGCAAGAACATCCTGGGAACTCACAGAAACGCTCCAAGTCTGGGTTGCCGGGCAGAATTAGGCAGATTCCCTCTCCTATCCGAAATCCAGAAGAGAGCCGTAAAGTTCTGGTTCCATCTATCAGACGCGCCGACAGAGAGTTACCATCACTGCGCTCTCAGATACAGGGCAGGACACACAGAGAGCGACCCCATGCTACATTTAGTGGAAAAACACCAACTCAATTCATCAATTCAATTCAGACACTCAAAAGTAAAAGAAATAGGGAAAATAACCAAAGAAGAATACATACACGATTGGCAGATAAAGGTCACACAACTAAATAAATTAAAATATTTCCACAAAATAAAGTCTGATTATAAATTGGCACCATACCTGACTGAAATCAGTAATTATGGTCAGAGAAAGCTCCTGACAAAGTATCGCATTAGTGACCACAGTCTGTGTGTGGAGACGGGCCGACACAAGCAGAGCTGGAGAGAGAGAGAGCTCAGACTGTGTTCACACTGCACTGATGGAGAGAGAGAGAGAGAGAGCTCAGACTGTGTTCACACTGCACTGATGGAGCCGTAGAAGACGAGCTGCACTTCCTCACCGAGTGCAGCAAGTATAAAAACATCAGAGACGCCTATTTCAAACAAATAGCACAGATTGTACCTCAATTCCAACAAGCGAGCCTCATAAACAAACTGTCTTATATTTTGGGAGAGAAAGAAGAGTGTGTTCAGCTGGCAGCGCAGTATGTGTCCTCCTGCCATCACATGAGGGAGAAGGGCTGAAACCTCTTTTCCATTAAACTGCTCTCTGTACTTATTTTTGTTATTGTATATATATATATATTTTTTTTTTTACTCATTGTGATATATTTATGCATAATATGGAAATGTTTTTTTTTTTTTTATTGTTAACTTTTATTTATCTACATATATGTTTGTATATTACTATTGCTTTGGCAACATTGTGCTATTTTACACAGTCATGCCAATAAAGCTCAATTGAATTGAATTGAATTGAATTGAATTGAGAGAGAGAGAGAGACAAGAGGACAGAGAGAGAGAGAGAGAGAGAAAATAAAATAATGATTTTTCTAAATAGATCCAGGTGTAGGGAAAATAAATACATCTTCAGAGCAGGAAACCAAGTCCTCCAACACACCCACGAATACACGTATCTCGGTCTAAAACTGAGTTCAACAGGGAACTTTAATCTGGCTGTGAATGAACTGAAAGCAAAAGCGATGAGAGTCTTCTACATGATTAAAAATACTATTCGACATGAAATTCCAATTCAAACCTGGCTAAAAATCCTAAAAGCAATAATTGAACCAATTGCTCTGTACGGCAGAGAGGTATGGGGGCCTCTAAAAACCCAAGATTTTTCAAAATGGGAAAAAGAGGAAATTTAAACTCTGCATACCCAAATTTGTAAAAGCATCCTAAAAGTAAACAGAGCGACACCAAACAACTCGTGCAGAGCAGAATTAGGACAATATCCCTTACTGATCACTATCCAAAAAAGAGCTGTGAAGTTCTACCAGCACCTGAAGTGCAGTGAGCCGAGCTCATATCAGCTGAAGCCCTGCGGTGTCAGGAGCAGAACCGGCACCGGAGCGCACTCTCACAGCTGATGCTGAAACTACAGCCGGACCAGCACAGCACTATCTGCCACAACCAAATTATACAATTACAAAAACTAAATTACATCACCTATTGGAAAGATGCTACTAAATTACAAAAAAATATGGAACTCTATTTACTCCTGAAAAGAGATTATAAACCAGCAGAATACCTGAGCTGTGTGAAAGAGCATAAAGTGAGAAAGACCCTAACCAGATACAGGCTGAGTGACCACAGTCTGGCTGTAGAGAGAGGTGTGTGTGTGTGTGTGTGTGTGTGTGAGTGACCACAGTCTGGCTGTAGAGAGAGGTGTGTGTGTGTGTGTGTGTGTGTGTGTGTGTGTGTGTGTGTGTGTGTGTGTGTGTGAGTGAGCACAGTCTGGCTGTAGAGAGAGGTGTGTGTGTGTGTGTGTGTGAGTGAGCACAGTCTGGCTGTAGAGAGAGGACGGCACAGGCAGAGATGGCAGCCGAGAGAGCAGAGACTGTGTTCTCTGTGCTCTCAGAGAGAGGTGTGTGTGTGTGTGTGTGTGTGTGTGTGTGTGTGTGTGTGTGTGTGTGTGTGTGTGTGTGTGTGTGTGTGTGTGTGTGTGTGTGTGTGTGGCAGCCGAGAGAGCAGAGACTGTGTTCTCTGTGCTCTCAGAGAGAGGTGTGTGTGTGTGTGTGTGTGTGTGTGTGTGTGGCAGCCGAGAGAGAGAGACTGTGTTCTCTGTGTGTGTGTGTGTGTGTGTGTGTGTGTGTGGCAGCCGAGAGAGCAGAGACTGTGTTCTCTGTGTGTGTGTGTGTGTGTGTGTGTGTGTGTGGCAGCCGAGAGAGCAGAGACTGTGTTCTCTGTGTGTGTGTGTGTGTGTGTGTGTGTGGCAGCCGAGAGAGCAGAGACTGTGTTCTCTGTGTGTGTGTGTGTGTGTGTGTGTGTGTGTGTGTGGCAGCCGAGAGAGCAGAGACTGTGTTCTCTGTGTGTGTGTGTGTGTGTGTGTGTGTGTGTGTGTGTGTGTGTGTGTGTGTGTGTGTGGCAGCCGAGAGAGCAGAGACTGTGTTCTCTGTGTGTTTGTGTGTGTGTGTGGCAGCCGAGAGAGCAGAGACCGTGTTCTCTGTGTGTGTGTGTGTGTGTGTGTGTGTGTGGCAGCCGAGAGAGCAGAGACTGTGTTCTCTCTGTGTGTGTGTGTGTGTGTGTGTGACAGCCGAGAGAGCAGAGACTGTGTTCTCTCTGTGTGTGTGTGTGTGTGTGTGTGTGTGTGGCAGCCGAGAGAGCAGAGACTGTGTTCTCTGTGTGTGTGTGTGTGTGTGTGTGTGTGTGTGTGTGTGTGTGTGGCAGCGAGAGAGCAGAGACTGTGTTCTCTGTGTGTGTGTGTGTGTGTGTGTGTGGCAGCGAGAGAGCAGAGACTGTGTTCTCTGTGTGTGTGTGTGTGTGTGTGTGTGTGTCAGCGAGAGAGCAGAGACTGTGTTCTGTGTGTGTGTGTGTGTGGCAGCGAGAGAGCAGAGACTGTGTTCTCTGTGTGTGTGTGTGTGTGTGTGTGTGTGTGTGGCAGCGAGAGAGCAGAGACTGTGTTCTCTGTGTGTGTGTGTGTGTGTGTGTGTGTGTGTGTGTGTGTGGCAGCGAGAGAGCAGAGACTGTGTTCTCTGTGTGTGTGTGTGTGTGTGTGTGTGTGTGTGTGGCAGCGAGAGAGCAGAGACTGTGTTCTCTGTGTGTGTGTGTGTGTGTGTGTGTGTGTGTGGCAGCGAGAGAGCAGAGACTGTGTTCTCTGTGTGTGTGTGTGTGTGTGTGTGGCAGCGAGAGAGCAGAGACTGTGTTCTCTGTGTGTGTGTGTGTGTGGCAGCGAGAGAGCAGAGACTGTGTTCTCTGTGTGTGTGTGTGTGTGTGTGTGTGGCAGCGAGAGCAGAGACTGTGTTATCTGTGTGTGTGTGTGTGTGTGTGTGTGTGTGTGTGTGTGTGTGTGTGGCAGCGAGAGAGCAGAGACTGTGTTCTCTGTGTGTGTGTGTGTGTGTGTGTGGCAGCGAGAGAGCAGAGACTGTGTTCTCTGTGTGTGTGTGTGTGTGTGTGTGTGGCAGCGAGAGAGCAGAGACTGTGTTCTCTGTGTGTGTGTGTGTGTGTGTGTGTGTGTGGCAGCGAGAGAGC